>JAAXCT010002019.1:0-102233 GCA_012490785.1 Eragrostis nindensis
GGCGGCGGCGGAAAGGGCGGGGAGGCGGCGGCGGCTAGGGTTTCCGCCATGTTTCGCCCACAGCAGTCGGGCCTCCACCGACGCGATTTTCCTCCTAACAATGATATGAGTTGTAAGCCGCTACCATGACTTTTCTTACATATCTCAAGAACTTCTCTTCGATTTGGAAGCCCGAAATGGTAAGAATCCTCAAATTGTTATGCTTCAAATTTTTAGGAGAGTCCCACTTCAATAAGTCATTTCCCTTTTGGTAAATTTGTTGCCAGAGTTCACCATACTCTTCGTACTCATCCTCTTCATTGGCATTACAGGTATGGTCCCACACCTGCATAGAAGTACAAACTAGTTTCAGTTATAAAGTTGCTGATTGGGCAGCATATCATGGGGAAGACTCATAGATGAGTGCACGTGCACTTGTTACGAATGAAATTAAGCACTTTCTGAACAGTGACCACTCTTTCTAAATGTACAGAACCAGACAGTGACAATGATTGATTGTGGAAGAACTTTGCGACATGAGCATATTGGAAAAGCAGGATAATAGTTAGGAACTACTGAAATCAACAAATTACCTCTATAAACAGTTTATCTAAGAGGGGCGCCGCTTCTAAGAAAAACGTTGTCCAAGTGAGGTCGCACTCTTCATGAATGTTGTGGAGACTTAGGATTCGCAGATTCTGCAACGGCCGACCAAGTTGTTTTGGTCCTTCAGGTTGAATCCAAATCTGTATTGGATGAAGTGGAAGAAGATATCAGTAAACAATACACAACTTCAATATTTACAATCTTCATTTTATATAAATATATATATGTGCAAGAACATTCATCACTACTCACCCTTTCGCACTGGAAATCCAAATCCAGGTGGTTGATTTTTTTTTTTTTTTTTTGAGGGACCCAAGCTTTATTACTCAAGATGGGAGACTGAATTACAAACGCCCGGAGGCGGAGACAGCAGCCACAAATGTCTGCCTAAATCATCATACAACGCACTTCTCGCTAGCCTGTGCGCATCTCCATTTGCTGACCTTTCTTCATGGACAAATTCCACTTTCGCAAAGCTTGCAGCACGCGCTTTAATCTCTTGAACGATGTGGCCATACAGTCCTAAGCCTGCACCAGAGATGCTTCTCACCACATTGACATCATCCGTAGCCAATCGAAACTTCCTCAGGACGAGATCACTGGCTAGTGCTAGTCCTTCTCTAACTGCAATAGCCTCCATCGTTTCTGCCTCTGACAGACCTTCAACCACCACTGCCGAGGCTCCAATGATTAAACCGGCAGCGTTCCTGGCGACTGCGGCAGCAGACGCCTTCCCTGTATTCTTAGAGATAGCCGCATCAACATTAAGCTTCATGAGACCTTCTGGAGGTGGAGTCCATCGAGGAGAGCTAGTTCTTCGACTTTTTTTTTTATGATACGTATCTGTATTTTTAGATAAGGAAAATGTACAAAGACACGTACACGTACAGGTACGTACTGAAAGGATACGGGAGCTGTCCCAACCAACTAGCACAGAAACCCCTGAAAAAATAGAAATTACAACCAGGCCCCTGGGAACTGTGCAAGCCGAAATCTCCAGAACTCTCCACCGCCGGACGCCACCGCCGACGAGACGACCGCCACCGTCGATGAAGAAGCTGAGGAGGACCACGAGTCGGCGAAGCCCCGTCCCACGAAGGCTTTTGAGTGAGCCGCAATCCAAAGAGGCAGAGCCGCAGGTACATCGGCCGGGACACACCCCGAGCCTCGCCGACCCTGGACCGGGACTCGCCGTCGACGGCGACCGCCGAGGGGAAGCCGAGCCCGATCCACACTCCTTCCTACCACCAGATCCGCAGCCGTCACCGTACCCTTCAACAAAAGCGCAGCCGGCGCCGTCCCGCCATTGCGCCAAGATGCCACCGCGCCGCAGGGACTCCTGTACCGGAGCCGGCGAACGCCAGCTCCACCTCCACGCATCCGTCGACGACACCGGAGCGAGCTGCCGTCGAGGCGAGGAAAGACACGGGAGGACCTTATTCCATAGACGCCGCCGTCGCCGCCGCCGGAACACAAACCCTAACCCTAACGGGGAGGGACCTAAACTACCCGCCGACGAGAACGCCTCGATCTCCGTCACCTCCCTCCGGCCCGCAGGCCGGCGGAGATAAAGGAGATCAAGGGCCTCGCCGGTGGAGACGACCGCGCCCTCACACTCTCCTCTCAACTGTAGATGGGGAACGGGAGGGTTCTTCGAATTTGCTCTTGTTTCTCTGGTTTCTCCTTTGCTGACTCTAAGTCCTGCACAAAGCGTCTCACAAAGCAGTTTGTTGAGAAGGGACTCTGGTAGATATCTTCATGTATTACCTTCCTCTCGCGTACCAGATGGCCCACAGCGTGACTAGAACTCTTGTAAGATCTTCATGAGACAAACTGTTCATCACTGCCACTAGCCATCCCCTTGCATCTCCGTCCTGAACTTCACATAGATGTTCAGTAATTTCTTCCCGCTCAAGTGCCCACACACACTTTAGCCATATTGCACTCTATAAGCGAGTGCCTCCAAGAGTCTGGTGCTCCACACAATGCACAGGTGCTCTGGGTTTTCATATTGCGATGGTGCAGCACGTCGCTCGTGGGTAGTGACTGCCTCGAGCCAGAGAAGTGGCGGAGGCGAAGTCGATGACGATGCCGAAGGTGACGGCGAGCCCCTCGAGCCGAAGAAATGGCGGAGGCGAAGTCGATGTCGATGCCGAAGCTGACAGCGAGCCCCTCGAGCCAGAGAAATGGCGGAGGCGAAGTCGATGACGATGTCGAAGCTGACGGCGAGCCCCTCGAGCCGATGAAATGGCGGAGGCAAAGTCAATGTCGATGCCGAAGCTGACGGCGATGAAGTGAAAACTTGAAGTGAATTGCTTCTTTTTTCGAAGAAAAAAGGTGAAGTGAAAACTTCAGAACGAAGTGAAAACTTCAAAACGTAGTGAGATGAACTTCAAAACGAAGTGAAAAGTTTCTCTTTTAAACGAAGAGAAGTGAAAACTTTCAAAACAAAGTGAAAACTATCTTCGTGAGAAGAGAAGTGAAAACTTCAAAACGAAGTGATATACTTCAAAACGAAGTGAAATGCTTCTCTTCTCACGATGAAATGCTTCTCTTCTCACGAAGAGGAGAACTTCAAAACGAAGTAAAAAGCTTCTCTTCTTAATGAAGAGGTGAAAACTTCAAAACGAAGTGAAAACCTCTAAACGAAGTGACATGAACTTCAAAACGAAGTGAAAACTTCTCTTCGTGATGAAGAGGTGAAAACTTCAAAACGAAGTGACAACCTCTAAACGAAGTGACATGAACTTCAAAATGAAGTGAAAACTCTCTTCGTGATGAAGAGGTGAAAAATTCAAAACGAAGTAACAACCTCTAAACGAAGTGACTTGAACTTCAAAACGAAGTGAAAACTCTCTTCGTGAGAAGAGAAGTGAAAACTTCAAAACGAAGTGAAATGCTTCTCCTCATGAGAAGGAGAAGTGAACACTTCAAAACGAAGTGAAATGCTTCTCTTCTCACGATGAAATGCTTCTCTTCTCACGAAGAGAACTTCAAAACGAAGTAAAAAGCTTCTCTTCTTAATGAAGAGGTGAAAACTTCAAAACGAAGTGAAAACTTATCTTCGAGAGAAGAGAAGTGAAAACTTCAAAACAAAGTGATATACTTCAAAACGAAGTGAAATGTTTCTCTTCTTAATGAAGAGGTGAAAACTTCAAAACGAAGTGAAAACCTCTAAACGAAGTGACATGAACTTCAAAACGAAGTGAAAACTCTCTTCGTGAGAAGAGAAGTGAAAACTTCAAAACGAAGTGAAATGCTTCTCCTCATGAGAAGGAGAAATGAACACTTCAAAACGAAGTGAAATGCTTCTCCTCATGAGAAGGAGAAGTGAACACTTCAAAACAAAGTGAAATGCTTCTCTTCTTAACGAAGAGGTGAAAACTTCAAAACGAAGTGTTATGCTTTAACGAAGAGAAGGGAAACACTTCAAAACGAAGTGAAATTCTTCTCTTGAGAAGGTGAACACTTCAAACCGAAGTGAAAACTTCTCTTCGTGATGAAGAGGTGAAAACTTCAAAACGAAGTGACAACCTCTAAACGAAGTGACATGAACTTCAAAACGAAGTGAAAACTCTCTTCGTGAGAAGAGAAGTGAAAACTTCAAAACGAAGTGAAATGCTTCTCCTCATGAGAAGGAGAAGTGAACACTTCAAAACGAAGTGAAATGCTTCTCTTCTTAACGAAGAGGTGAAAACTTCAAAACGAAGTGAAAACCTCCAAACGAAGTACATGAACTTCAAAACGAAGTGAAGACTTCTCTTCGTGATGAAGAGGTGAAAACTTCAAAACGAAGTGACAAACCTCTAAAGGAAGTGACATGAACTTCAAAACGAAGTGAAAACACTCTTCGTGATGAAGAGGTGAAAAATTCAAAACGAAGTGTTATGCTTCTCTTCTTGACGAAGAGAAGGGAAACACTTCAAAACGAAGTGAATTCTTCTCTTGAGAAGGTGAACACTTCAAAACGAAGTGAAAACTTCTCTTCATGATGAAGAGGTGAAAACTTCAAAACGAAGTGACATGTACTTCAAAACGAAGTGAAAACTCTCTTCGTGATGAAGAGGTGAAAACTTCAAAACGAAGTGACAACCTCTAAACGAAGTGACATGTACTTCAAAAGGAAGTGAAAACTCTCTTCGTGAGAAGAGAAGTGAAAACTTCAAAACGAAGTGAAATGCTTCTCCTCATGAGAAGGAGAAGTAAACACTTCAAAACGAAGTGAAAACTCTCTTCGTGATGAAGAGGTGAAAAATTCAAAACGAAGTGACAACCTCTAAACGAAGTGACTTGAACTTCAAAACGAAGTGAAAACTCTCTTCGTGAGAAGAGAAGTGAAAACTTCAAAACGAAGTGAAATGCTTCTCCTCATGAGAAGAAGAAATGAACACTTCAAAACGAAGTGAAATGCTTCTCCTCATGAGAAGGAGAAGTGAACACTTCAAACGAAGTGAAATGCTTCTCTTCTTAACGAAGAGGTGAAAACTTCAAAACGAAGTGAAATTCTTCTCTTGAGAAGGTGAACACTTCAAAACGAAGTGAAAACTTCTCTTCGTGATGAAGAGGTGAAAACTTCAAAACGAAGTGACAACCTCTAACGAAGTGACATGTACTTCAAAACGAAGTGAAAACTCTCTTCGTGAGAAGAGAAGTGAAAACTTCAAAACGAAGTGAAATGCTTCTCCTCATGAGAAGGAGAAGTGAACACTTCAAAACGAAGTGAAATGCTTCTCTTCTTAACGAAGAGGTGAAAACTTCAAAACGAAGTGTTATGCTTCTCTTCTTAACGAAGAGAAGGGAAACACTTCAAAACGAAGTGAAATTCTTCTCTTGAGAAGGTGAATACTTCAAAACGAAGTGAAAACTTCTCTTCGTGATGAAGAGGTGAAAACTTCAAAACGAAGTGACAACCTCTAAACGAAGTGACATGTACTTCAAAACGAAGTGAAAACTCTCTTCGTGAGAAGAGAAGTGAAAACTTCAAAACGAAGTGAAATGCTTCTCCTCATGAGAAGGAGAAGTTAACACTTCAAAACGAAGTGAAATGCTTCTCTTCTTAACGAAGAGGTGAAAACTTCAAAACGAAGTGACAACCTCTAAACGAAGTGACTTGAACTTCAAAACGAAGTGAAAACTCTCTTCGTGAGAAGAGAAGTGAAAACTTCGAAACGAAGTGAAATGCTTCTCCTCATGAGAAAAAATGAACACTTCAAAATGAAGTGAAATGCTCTCTTCTCACGATGAAATGCTTCTCTTCTCACGAAGAGGAGAACTTCAAAACGAAGTAAAGAGCTTCTCTTCTGAATGAAGAGGTGAAAACTTCAAAACGAAGTGAAAACCTCTAAACGAAGTGACACGAACTTCAAAACGAAGTAAAAACTCTCTTCGTGAGAAGAGAAGTGAAAACTTCAAAACGAAGTGAAATGCTTCTCCTCATGAGAAGGAGAAATGAACACTTCAAAACGAAGTGAAATGCTTCTCCTCATGAGAAGGAGAAGTGAGCACTTCAAAACGAAGTGAAATGCTTCTCTTCTTAACGAAGAGGTGAAAACTTCAAAACGAAGTGTTATGCTTCTCTTCTAGGGAAACACTTCAAAACGAAGTGAAATTCTTCTCTTGAGAAGGTGAACACTTCAAAACGAAGTGAAAACTTCTCTTCGTGATGAAGAGATTAAAACTTTAAAACGAAGTGACAACCTCTAAACAAGTGACATGAACTTCAAAACGAAGTGAAAACTCTCTTCGTGAGACTCTCTTCGTGAGAAGAGAAGTGAAAACTTCAAAACGAAGTGAAATGCTTCTCCTCATGAGAAGGAGAAGTAAACACTTCAAAACGAAGTGAAATGCTTCTCTTCTTAACGAAGAGGTGAAAACTTCAAAACGAAGTGAAAACCTCTAAACGAAGTGACTTGAACTTCAAAACGAAGTAAAAACTCTCTTCGTGAGAAGAGAAGTGAAAACTTCAAAACGAAGTGAAATGCTTCTCCTCATGAGAAGAGGTGAACACTTCAAAACGAAGTGAAATGCTTCTCTTCTCACGACGAAATGCTTCTCTTCTTAACGAAGAGGTGAAAACTTCAAAACGAAGTGTTATGCTTCTCTTCTTAACGAAGAGAAGGGAAACACTTCAAAACGAAGTGAAATTCTTCTCTTGAGAAGGTGCACACTTCAAACGAAGTGAAAACTTCTCTTCGTGATGAAGGCGGCGGCAGGAAGGCGGCGGCAGGCGAGGGCTGGCATGGAGGCAGCGGGAGGCGAGGCCGCGGCAGGGCGCCGAGCCACAGCGGAGGCGGCGGGACGTGCGGCGCCGCAGCGGGGCGCCGAGCCGCAGGGCGCGGCGGCACAAGGGGCCTCGGCGGGTGCGGGCGCGTCGCAATCGGAGAAGCCGCGCGCTATGTTACACGGCGATACCGGTACCGGTACGCGATACGGCGATACCGCGATACGGCATTTTCTCAAAAACACCGATACGGCGGTACGCCTGTATATATATATATATATATATATATGTATGTATATATGTATACATAATAATTGAATTTTTTTCTTAAAACTAAATGCAACTACCTAGAAGGTTGAGCATAATGCATCCATATGCAATTCCTTAGGAAGGAGGAGGACGATGGCTGGCATCTAGTGTTTCTAAGTTTGCAGCAACAAGCGACGATGTCTTTACCTAAGGATAATAGGGAGGATGGGAACATGAGTCGTTTTATTCCTGGAAAAGGTGCTTTTATGTGTCGAATGAGGGGTATGTCAGAGCTGGAGGTGTCTGGAAAGAGTCGGCAAGGTGTCAACCAAGTATCGGAATTATTTAAATTATTTAAAAATCATAAATATCTGCGATACGCGCCCGACACGTATCGGTGGAGTATCGGTGTCCGATACGTATCAGAGGAGTATCGGTATCCGATACGTGAGGGTTCGGAAGTATCCGTGTAACATAGGCCGCGCGAGGCGTGGGCGCATCGCCGTTGGAGCAACTACGCGGGGTGGGGAGGCGGGGTCGCCGCAGCGAGGGCGAGGCGGCCCATGAAGCAGTGCGTGAACTGTTGCCTGCTGCAGCTGCCGGGGTTCGTCACCGGGGAGCACCCGCGGGCCGCCGCCCGCACCGCGCAGGCCGTCGCGTGCGGCCATTGGCGAGCGGGGCGCACCTGCTTGAGCGTGCGACGAGCGACAGCGTGCGTCGCGGGGAGCCGGTTGGGGCCGTTAGGAGCGACAGAGCACGGCATGTTGCAGGCGAGCAGCATCGGGAGCAGCTCTATTCGCCAAGGCTGCCGCCCAATTCGCCATGGCAACTTCAATTCACGTGCTTGGTGTGGCGGGCAAAGGGGTGGATCGACCTTTCAACTCGGGCAGACGTGGATTTCTTTTCGGTTTCTCTGTTCTTGCGCTCTTTGCAACTCGATTGGCTTTCATGACCTGCTGTACAGCATCACGAACACTTGAGACTGCCTTGGATTTGGTCAGCACCGCGGCCAGTGCCGGGGTGGAGGGGGATCGAGGACTTGGGCGCGGGCGCAACCGGGGTGGTGGATTGCGCGGCGGCGGGAGCGAACGTGTCGTCTGGCGTCCCCGGGGTGGTGGTTGGCGTTGCGGCCGGCGCCGACCCTTGGATGACTTGGGCGGTGCGTTGGCAACGGGCGAATGCAGGCGGCGATGTGAAGCAAATGCAGTTCATTGTTGGAGACGGTGATATGCCGATGGTAGGAAATGAAAAATTTTGTCTTCTATTTTTTTTTTTTTTTTTGAGCATCGTCTGATAGAAAAGTATTACTCTAGGTGTGAGATCTAGCGGGTAAAACTTGATGGATAAAAGGTGTTCATGTTCATCCTTGAGAGATCTAATCGAGAGGGAGTGAGGGAGAGAGGTTACCGCCGGGCATCGGCTTGGGAGTGGTAGAAGAGGAAGCCATTGCTACAGCACGTCGTCGATCTCCTCGTCGGCGTGGTCGCGGTACTGGCCCTCGGTGCTCGGCGTCGTCAACGAGTCCGATGGCGGTTGGTGTGGTCGATCCAGTGGCGGCGGGGTAGGCGGCAGTGGCGGGCGGAGGCGGAGCTTCCCGTCGCTTCTGCGCAACCCTAGATCGGCGGGTTTGTAGGTGGGGAGTGAGGCACGGCGAACCTTGGCATCCGTGCCCCCGGCCCCCACCTTCTCTTTTATATGCGCAGCGCGACGGGGGCCCACCAACCATGAACGGTTGTGCGCCACCGATCAGGGCGCGGATCAGGGATGGGCTCGATCGTTGGATCGAGCTCTGAGATCAAACTAACAATCTCCCCCTTGATCTCACCTTACCTCGAACTTATACTTAAAACTTAATTCTTAACTTAAACAACCATCTCATCGTAGATAGGTGTATAGAGCATGCCTCGTCATGATAGAGTATACTATCAGATTAACAGCCACAATACACTTTCTCCGCTTTGAAACAGTCCTTTTCTAGGCCCTTAATATCCAGTGATCATAGGCTTTCCCTTAAACCCATGCCGGCTAAGTGTTCTCTGAACACATTGGGTGGCAAGCCTTTGTGAGCGGATCCGCTATCATCTTCTCTGAAGGTAAATGCTCAAGACTTATGTGATCATTCTGGATGTCTTCTTTCACAACATAATACTTAATGTCAATGTGCTTGGAAGCTTCACTTGACCTATTGTTGTGAGCATAAAACACTGCAGGTTCATTGTCGCAGTACATCTTGAGTGGTCTTTCAATGCTGTCTACCACTTTCAACCTGGGTATAAATTTTCTAAACCACTTTGCCTGCCCTGTGGCCTCAAAACATGCTATAAACTCTGCATACATCGTCGATGGAGCAGTAATCTTTTGCTTTAAGCTTCTCCATGAGATAGCTCCACCTGCTAGGGTGAAAACATAGCCTGATGTGGATTTGAGGTCACCCACACTACCCCCAAAATCTGAATCTGAATACCCTTCGATCTCTAGGGAATCAGTTCTTCTATACGTTAACATGAGGCCTTTAGCGCCCTGCAAATATCGCAAAGCCTTCTTAACCATTTTCCAGTGTTCTAATCCAAGTACCCCGGTAACAAATGCTAAGTCAGGGCGAGTACATACTTGAGCATACTGTAAGCGTCCGACAGCTGAAGCATATGGAACCGCTTTCATTTGATCGATCTCATATTGGTTCCTGGGACATTGAAATTTCCCAAATCTATCGCCCTTGACTATAGGAGCAGGCGTAGGTTTGCTTGCATGCATACCATATTTTCTTAGAACTTTTTCTAGGTATGTCTTCTGCGAGAGTCCTAATACCCCCTTTCTTCTATCTCGGTGAATCTCAATTCCTAAAATGAATGATGCTTCACCAAGATCTTACATATCAAAATTTGAGGACGAGAACTTTTTCGTCTCCTGAAGTAGATTTAAGTCACTACTAGCTAGTAGGATATCATCCACATACAGGATAAGGAAAATGAATTTCCCATTCTTAAACTTTGCATAAATGCAATTGTCCTCTATATTCTTACTAAACCCAAACTTACTTATAGTTTCATGGAACTTTAAGTACCACATTCTAGCTGCTTGTTTTAGCCCATAAATGGACTTGTTTAGGCGGCATCCCATTTGTTCTTTTCCTTCCACAACAAAACCCTTGGGTTGAGCCATGTAAACATTTTCATTTAGATCCCCATTAAGGAACACCGTCTTTACATCTATCTGATGTAATTCTAAATCGTAATGCGCCACCAATGCCATTATGATTCTAAAAAAAATCCCTGCATGAGACTAGAGAATAAGTCTCATTATAATCTATTCCCTCTCTTTGAGTGAAACCTTTTGCCACAAGGCGTGCTTTATAACTTTCTATCTTCCCTTGGAGTCATATTTAATCTTGTAGACCCATTTACAGCCTACTGTTGGGCTCCTTTAGGAATTTCTTCTAAGTCCCAAACCTTATTGGTACTCATAGATTTCATTTCATCTTCCATGGCTTCTCGCCACTTCGATGCATCAACACTTCTCATGGCTTCTTCAAATGTAGTGGGATCATCTAACATTTGTTCTTCTTCTTCACATTCATAGACTTCATAGTCATCAGAAATGGCTGATTTTCTCGCTCTTTGAGACCTTCTGGGGGCCTCTATGGTAGGCGCTACTTGGGGCTGTTGCAGCTCCTCCTGGTGAGGCAACGTTACTATAGGCTCCTGAAGGACAGGTTCCCCATTTGCACTTGTTGACGCCACATTAGAACTAACAACAGGTGTTGTCACCTCAGTGTCACGAACCGACGGTGCAGCGCAGCACACAGGCGGCGAGAAGAAGGGCTCCTGATTCATAGGAGTAGGGGCAAACACCCGCTTCTCCTCAAGATTAACTTCTCGAGCTGCCATGCTCCCCCTAACCATGTCATCTTCCAAGAAGACAACATGTCTCGTTTCCACAAACTTGTGTATGTCTGTCAGGACAATAGAAACGATAACCTTTAGACTTTTCTGGATAGCCAAAAAAATGGCAACTAACTGTCTTGGGATCTAATTTCCCAATGTTTGGGTTAAATACTTTGGCCTCAGCTGGACAGCCCCACATACGGAAATAACCAAGTGAAGGCTCTCTCACAGATCGGATCGAGGAGGGGTCTCTCTACAGACTTACTAGGGACTCGATTAAGAATATGTATAGCGGTTTTTAAGGCCTCCATCCATAACTCAATCGGTAGAGGTAGAGTGGAATAACTTATCATGCTTCTCACCATATCCATAAAAGTACGGTTTCGTCTTTCTGCCATTCCATTCTGCTGAGGCTCCCCTGGTGTGGAGTACTGAGCAACTATGCCATTTTCCTGTAGGAACCTTGCAAAAGGTCCAGGAGCTTGGCCATATGGGGTATGACGACAGCAGTACTCCCCCCCACGGTCGGATCTTACTACCTTAGTCTTTAAGTTGTGCTGATTTTCTACTTCAGCTTTGAATAACTTAAACTTATCCAGCGCTTCTGATCGCTCTTTAATTGGATAAATATAGCCATAACTTGTATGATAATCTGTGAAGGTAATAAATGAATCAGAACCATCCACAGATGTCAGAGGAAAAGGACCACATATGTCTGTGTGGATTATTTCTAATTTCTGTGCTTCGTTTGGCATCTTTCTTAATTCTTTTAACATACTTGCCCTTAATGCAATCGACGCATTGCTCAAAATCTGAAAATTCTAAGGGTGGTAGAATTGAATGATGAACTAAACGTTCTATTCTTCCCCTCGAAATGTGGCCTAAACGACAGTGCCATAATTTCGAAGATACATCATCAATTCTCTTTCTCTTTTTACTCATAGAGGAGGCATCCACATTCTCAGTGCATACAACATTCACATTCTCACAAAGTGATAACAAATATAACTTGTCTTGTCGGAAGGCAAGACCAACACACTTGTTCTTAAACTTAATCTCACATTCTGCATTACCAAAATTACAATCAAATCCATCGCTATCCAAGCGAGATACACTTATTAAATTTCTACGCAAAGAGGGAACATAAAGCACATCTCGAAGACGAAGTACAAAGCCATCCTTCAACTTTAATGGGAGTTCTCCTATGGCTTCAACGTCCGCTTCAAGTCTATTAGCAACTCTAATGGTTCTTTCTCCTCTTTGCAGGATCCTCCTCGTATGGAGTCCCTGTATAGAATTAGTAACATGAGTAGTTGCACCTGAATCAATCCACCAAGTGGACTTAGCATAACTTAAATGCAGAGACTCATCTACAAAGTAAAAATGTCCTCACCAGTCTTAAGCAGGTGCTTCAGGAACTCAGGGCAATCCTTCTGGTAGTGCCCATCCTTCTTGCAACCATTTGCATTGGTTGAACTTCACCATTGGTGCCTGACTTGGTGCTTGACTTGACCCTTGACGGTGATCATTCTGTGGAGCTTTGCCCTTTGAGGGAGAGAAGTTGTTCTTGTAGTTGGAGTTCTTGTTAGGGAAACTCCTCTTCTTGTTGTTCTGCTTGAGGTAGTTTAACTCACCACCTCTCAAGTTCTTGTTCCTTTCCTCCTCTTGCACACATTGTGCAACAAGCTCCTCCATAGTCCACTTCTCTTTCTGTGAGTTATAATTGACCTCAAAGGCCTCAAACTCCTTAGGCAGCGAAGCAAACACCAAATAGACAATGAAATCAGGAGGCAACGGGATGTCCATTGTTGCAAGCTTAGCTGCCATGTTATTCATCTTCAAGATGTGCTCTCTTACACCACCACTAGTGTACTTCTCATTACTAACCTGTTGATAAGAGTGGATGCATAAGACTTTGAAGAGCCAGTGAACTGACTCTCCACTTTCTGGAGGTACTCTACTGCAGTGGTGCATGGTGGGATTGCTCCCCTTATACTCTCCACAATGGAGTCTTGATCACCATCAAGCACTTGCGGTTCGACTGTTCCCACATCATCTTTTCCCCATCATACTTCATTCTCACGGGCGCATGGTCACGCACCCGAGTGTTGAATGCATCATCTGTCTCACCTTCCGCCCTCTCCGGGTCAGCAGGTTCTATGGGGCAGGGATCAGTGATAGCACGGTCAATGTTGGACAGCGCAAGTGCCATCTCAAGGTTCTCATGCCACGCCCCATAATTGTTGCCGTTAAGGGGTGGAATGGACTTGATGCATGCCATGGGGTCATAAACTGAAAATAAAACCATAAAATAGTGAGAAACATTAATTGAAATAATAAACTTGCATGCCTCAATTTAACGTTGGTCAAAATTAAAACATACAAATTTCTTCTACATCAATTCTACATCACCGTTTGGGCAGAAATAGAATAAATGTATAAAACTCATGAATAAAACTTTACAACGTTGCTATCATCAACTTTGTAGAAAATAACAACATCATAATCATTAAATAAACTACTCTCCCAAATAAAATTTTCCCGTTGGTTCCAATTTTACAAGGGAGATAAACTAGACTTGCAGCGGAAAAACAGTAGCATAACTTGCAGTAAAAACTGAAATAGAAGCAGCAAAAACTTTTATCTACCCTCTGGAAAAATTATCCCGTTGGTTCAAATTTCACCAGAGATCAAATTCATTCAAATTTCATTCAATACTGCTTCTGGAAAATGATAAAACTTAAAGAACTGACGCTACTCTGCATAAACTCGGTCCGGCCCAGAACGCGAAATCGCGCGGCCCATACCCCGCGGCGCGTGCTCGAAAGCGCCTGCAAATGGGCCGGCCCGGCCCGGCGAGAGGTTGTCTCAACCCGCCCGGATCTCGGCCGTCGATCGCGATCAACGGCTGAAAACTCGTCACGCAACAATAAAAAAACGCGCACGCGCCCCCCCGAAAACCTAGCTCATTTCTTTTCTTCCTCCGCCGCTTTCAACCGACAGAGAGAGAGAGAGCGGAGTGGTGCGCCAGACGGCGCTCCGGCGTGCGCGCGCAGCGGCGCGCCAGCTAGATCTGAGAGCAGGCGCCGTCGCAAGCCCTCTCGCTGGCGCGCGCGTCCACCCGAGGGTGAGCGCGCCGCCGTCGAGCGGCCTTGTGACGGTGCCCCTAACCCGCGCGCTCGTCGGCGACGAGTGGCGGTGGTCTTCCCACGCGACGGCGGTCGTGAGCAAGGTGGAGCGGTGACTTCCCGACGGCGATCTTATCCAGATCCGACGCCGGTCAACAGGTAAAACTAGGGTTAGGGTTAGGAGTTGGTGCCTTTCATTTGATTTCTACCTCCTTCTTCTTCTCTGAGCTCGAGTGCTCGTGTCGCCGGCTCATGGAGTCCCGGCGACCATAACCTTAGATCTAGGAAAACAAGACCTAACCCTAACATTCAAGACTTAAAACTTTCTGACCCCGATCTAGATCTACAACGTAGCCTGGCTCAAGATACCATTGATAGAAAAGTATTACTCTAGGTGTGAGATCTAGCGGGTAAAACTTGATGGATAAAAGGTGTTCGTGTTCATCCTTGAGAGATCTAATCGAGAGGGAGTGAGGGAGAGAGGTTACCGCCGGGCATCGGGTTGGGAGTGGTAGAAGAGGAAGCCATTGCTGCAGCACGTCGTCGATCTCCTCGTCGGCGTGGTCGCGCTTACTGGCCCTCGGTGCTCGGCGTCGTCAACGAGTCCGGTGGCGGTTGTGTAGTAGATCCGGTGGCGGCGGTGGGGGCGGTGGCGCGGTGTCGGCGCATGGCGGCGCGGAGACGGAGGTTCCCGTCGCTTCTGCGTAACCCTAGATCGGCGGGTTTGTAGGTGGGGAGTGAGGCATGGCGAACCTTGGCATCCGTGCCCCTGGCCCCCACCTTCTCTTTTATATGCGCAGCGCGACGGGGGTCCACCAACCATGAACGGTTGTGCGCCCCCGATCAGGGCGCGGATCAGGAATGGGCTCGATCGTTGGATCGAGCTATGAGATCAAACTAACATCGTCTTCTATTGTTGAAGTCAGTCCTGGGTGCACAGCTTTGGATTGACAATTCATCCGGTCCCGAGCATCTTTTGATTGATTCATGTGGTTCCGAGCATCTCCTGCCTCGCCAAGTCCAGACGCGTGACGCCACCATCCGCGTGGAAAGTTCAGGTACACATTGACGATGGCCCTGTTTGGATCCATAAGTTAGAGTTAAATTGAGTTAGATTGGGCCAAACTAACCCTAAAGTATCCAAACAGGAGGGTTAGAGTAGGGTTAGAGTAGAGTAGGGTTAGTTTAGGAATAGAGTTAGTTTCTAACTCTAACTCTAACCGAGTTGGAGTATCCAAACAGGCCCGATGACTTCGAAGACCCAGCAACCTTTTTTTAGAACTGGAAGACAAGACATTGACGATGACTTCGAAGACCCAACAGCCTTTTCTTTTTTTAGGACTGGAAGACAAGACCCAACAGGCATGAGATGACAAATAACAATACTTCGATGAATTTTCCTTCGACCGCAACTTGCTGTCGGCATGAAGATGACAAATAACAATACTTCGATGAATTTTCCTTCGACCGCAACTTGCTATCGGAGGGAGCTTGGCCTCAGTGGGGTACACCAGATTCATGCGGCAAGCAGAGCATGGCACACGTCAGCAAGGATGAGGCGTGCCGGAAACCAATCACGCCTCATCCTTATGGCTCTACGTGACATGACATCCACTCGTTGCCATTGTTGACGAGTCGTTGCCACTACGCGACATGACGAGTCGTTGGGTCTTCAAATTGCATTCGAAAGTTGACTGACCTCAAAAAACTTGCATCCGTACGTCAAGAAGCTTAGCTTAGCTTGCAAGCGTGTCTATAAAAACCCACCAACCGTGCGCTGAGCTCCCTGGCTCTTGCGTCTTGCTCAGTTCGGCACCAGTAATCCCCACCATTCTTCTTCTATTCTACGGGTTCTACTTGTCCTCTCACCTGTTCGCCCTCGAGCAGTCAGGACTACACACGGATTACTCCATCGATTTCAGTCTGAGTCTTCCGAGGAGCACCGCCGCAGCGAAACTCGTCTTCGACCACTCTCCGTCCTTGTGCGATCATGTCGAGCCTCAGGTGACCTCTCTGTGTGCCTCCCTCCCTCTCACCATCACGTGCTTTCAAGTGCCGCACGCACGGGCGTACGGACCAGATGCACCTCTGAGCACATCCTGGGGGCCCAAACATGTCTATGTGATAGAGAAAATGCTGATAATTTCGATGAAACGAATAGTGGCTAAGAAAGTACTCCAGCGTTCTGTTAAGCTTGTTTGATCTCATCTAATTGTTGGCAGGAGCATCAAGATGGCAGCAAAGGAGTTGAAGGAGGAATGCAAGCAGGAATGCAAACAGTGGAAGGAGGAATGCAAGCAGGAATACAAACAGTGGAAGGAGGAATGCAAGCAGGAATGCAAACAGTGGAAGGAGGAATGCAAGCAAGAATACAAGCAGTGGGAGGAGGAAAGCAGAGCCGAGCGTAGGAAAATAGCCAAACTTGTTGGTAAAGTGGTTCCCATAGCGACAGCTGGTGGGAAGATGGGTTTAGTAGTGGATCCTTCAGGGGCCATGGCCGTGGTAGGTTTAGGCCTCGGGTCACTCTTGGGGTTATACATTTTGAAGACGGAAGGGGACGATCGGGTGGCCGTAAACGCAGCCCCACCAATAGCTGATGTTGGGGATTTGTTGAAAAATATCATATCAGCGGCTAATAAATAAGGCTGGGTAGTTGTAGCCGACCACAACTCTCTCGTCCTTTGCTTCTTGCTGGTTCCAGTGTACTTTGCTTATGCAAACTAAGGGCATATAATTAAACTTTTTTTTGAAGGAAACACATACAATAAACTTTGGAGATGTGTTTAGACTTCACTCTTTCTAATATTTGTTAGAGAATAAGTCTCATTATAATCTATTCCCTCTCTTTGAGTGAAACCTTTTGCCACAAGGCGTGCTTTATAACTTTCTATCTTCCCTCTGGAGTCATATTTAATCTTGTAGACCCATTTACAGCCTACTGTTTTGGCTCCTTTAGGAATTTCTTCTAAGTCCCAAACCTTATTGGTACTCATAGATTTCATTTCATCTTCCATGGCTTCTCGCCACTTCGATGCATCAACACTTCTCATGGCTTCTTCAAATGTAGTGGGATCATCTAACATTTGTTCTTCTTCTTCACATTCATAGACTTCATAGTCATCAGAAATGGCTGATTTTCTCGCTCTTTGAGACCTTCTGGGGGCCTCTATGGTAGGCGCTACTTGGGGCTGTTGCAGCTCCTCCTGGTGAGGCAACGTTTACTATAGGCTCCTGAAGGACAGGTTCCCCATTTGCACTTGTTGACGCCACATTAGAACTAACAACAGGTGTTGTCACCTCAGTGTCACGAACCGACGGTGCAGCAGCAACAGGCGGCGAGAAGAAGGGCTCCTGATTCATAGGAGTAGGGGCAAACACCCGCTTCTCCTCAAGATTAACTTCTCGAGCTGCCATGCTCCCCCTAACCATGTCATCTTCCAAGAAGACAACATGTCTCGTTTCCACAAACTTTGTATGTCTGTCAGGACAATAGAAACGATAACCTTTAGACTTTTCTGGATAGCCAATAAAATGGTAACTAACTGTCTTGGGATCTAATTTCCCAATGTTTGGGTTAAATACTTTGGCCTCAGCTGGACAGCCCCACATACGGAAATAACCAAGTGAAGGCTCTCTCACAGATCGGATCGAGGAGGGGTCTTCTCTACAGACTTACTAGGGACTCGATTAAGAATATGTATAGCGGTTTTTAAGGCCTCCATCCATAACTCAATCGGTAGAGTGGAATAACTTATCATGCTTCTCACCATATCCATAAAAGTACGGTTTCGTCTTTCTGCCATTCCATTCTGCTGAGGCTCCCCTGGTGTGGAGTGCTGAGCAACTATGCCATTTTCCTGTAGGAACCTTGCAAAAGGTCCAGGAGCTTGGCCATATGGGGTATGACGACAGCAGTACTCCCCCCCACGGTCGGATCTTACTACCTTAGTCTTTAAGTTGTGCTGATTTTCTACTTCAGCTTTGAATAACTTAAACTTATCCAGCGCTTCTGATCGCTCTTTAATTGGATAAATATAGCCATAACTTGTATGATAATCTGTGAAGGTAATAAATGAATCAGAACCATCCACAGATGTCAGAGGAAAAGGACCACATATGTCTGTGTGGATTATTTCTAATTTCTGTGCTTCGTTTGGCATCTTTCTTAATTCTTTTAACATACTTGCCCTTAATGCAATCGACGCATTGCTCAAAATCTGAAAATTCTAAGGGCGGTAGAGAATTGAATGATGAACTAAACGTTCTATTCTTCCCCTCGAAATGTGGCCTAAACGACAGTGCCATAATTTCGAAGATACATCATCAATTCTCTTTCTCTTTTACTCATAGAGGAGGCATCCACATTCTCAGTGCATACAACATTCACATTCTCACAAAGTGATAACAAATATAACTTGTCTTGTCGGAAGGCAAGACCAACACACTTGTTCTTAAACTTAATCTCACATTCTGCATTACCAAAATTACAATCAAATCCATCGCTATCCAAGCGAGATACACTTATTAAATTTCTACGCAAAGAGGGAACATAAAGCACATCTCGAAGACGAAGTACAAAGCCATCCTTCAACTTTAATGGGAGTTCTCCTATGGCTTCAACGTCCGCTTCAAGTCTATTAGCAACTCTAATGGTTCTTTCTCCTCTTTGCAGGATCCTCCTCGTATGGAGTCCCTGTATAGAATTAGTAACATGAGTAGTTGCACCTGAATCAATCCACCAAGTGGACTTAGCATAACTTAAATGCAGAGACTCATCTACAAAAGTAATAATGTCCTCACCAGTCTTAAGCAGGTGCTTCAGGAACTCAGGGCAATCCTTCTGGTAGTGCCCATCCTTCTTGCACCATTTGCATTGGTTGAACTTCACCATTGGTGCCTGACTTGGTGCTTGACTTGACCCTTGACGGTGATCATTCTGTGGAGCTTTGCCCTTTGAGGGAGAGAAGTTGTTCTTGTAGTTGGAGTTCTTGTTAGGGAAACTCCTCTTCTTGTTGTTCTACTTGAGGTAGTTTAACTCACCACCTCTCAAGTTCTTGTTCCTTTCCTCCTCTTGCACACATTGTGCAACAAGCTCCTCCATAGTCCACTTCTCTTTCTGTGAGTTATAATTGACCTCAAAGGCCTCAAACTCCTTAGGCAGCGAAGCAAACACCAAATAGACAATGAAATCAGGAGGCAACGGGATGTCCATTGTTGCAAGCTTAGCTGCCATGTTATTCATCTTCAAGATGTACTCTCTTACACCACCACTAGTGTACTTCTCATTACTAACCTGTTGATAAGAGTGGATGCATAAGACTTTGAAGAGCCAGTGAACTGACTCTCCACTTTCTGGAGGTACTCTACTGCAGTGGTGCATGGTGGGATTGCTCCCCTTATACTCTCCACAATGGAGCTCTTGATCACCATCAAGCACTTGCGGTTCGACTGTTCCCACATCATCTTTTCCCCATCATACTTCATTCTCACGGGCACATGGTCACGCACCCGAGTGTTGAATGCATCATCTGTCTCACCTTCCGCCCTCAACGGGTCAGCAGGTTCTATGGGGCAGGGATCAGTGATAGCACGGTCAATGTTGGACAGCGCGAGTGCCATCTCAAGGTTCTCATGCCACGCCCCATAATTGTTGCCGTTAAGGGGTGGAATGGACTTGATGCATGCCATGGGGTCATAAACTGAAAATAAAACCATAAAATAGTGAGAAACATTAATTGAAATAATAAACTTGCATGCCTCAATTTAACGTTGGTCAAAATTAAAACATACAAATTTCTTCTACATCAATTCTACATCACCGTTTGGGCAGAAATAGAATAAATGTATAAAACTCATGAATAAAACTTTACAACGTTGCTATCATCAACTTTGGTCAGAAAATAACAACATCATAATCATTAAATAAACTACTCTCCCAAATAAAATTTTCCCGTTGGTTCCAATTTTACAAGGGAGATAAACTAGACTTGCAGCGGAAAAACAGTAGCATAACTTGCAGTAAAAACTGAAATAGAAGCAGCAAAACTTTTATCTACCCTCTGGAAAAATTATCCCGTTGGTTCAAATTTCACCAGAGATCAAAATTCATTCAAATTTCATTCAATACTGCTTCTGGAAAATGATAAAACTTAAAGAACTGACGCTACTGTGCATAAACTCGGTCCGGCCCAGAACGCGAAATCGCGCGGCCCATACCCGCGCGCGCGTGCTCGAAAGCGCCTGCAAATGGGCCGGCCCGGCCCGGCGAGAGGTTGTCTCAACCCCGCCCGGATCTCGGCCGTCGATCGCGATCAACGGCTGAAACTCGTCACGCAACAAATAAAACGCGCAACGTCGCCCCCCCGAAAACCTAGCTCATTTCTTTTCTTCCTCCGCCGCTTTCACCCGACAGAGAGAGAGAGAGCGGAGTGGTGCGTGTTGGTATTTCTTACACCACGAATAAATCCGCAAGCGCACGGAATACCGTTGTAGCACTTCACCCGGGAGTATTCCAAGGTATCGTATTTGTTTTCCCCAAGGAACGGTGATAATCTGCAGCAAGGTTAGTTTTACCCAAGGACACACAAGAATGGTAGTAGTATAGGATTGAGAGGATGAATAAAGATCTAGCTGTCCCGCAGGACGATCGCACTCTAGTTCTACTCGTTTACTTCGGGCACTGGTATAGACCTGGTCTGCCAAGTCACGCCAGCCTGTAGCTCTACGACGAACCCGAACGTGGAGGATTACAAGGGACGGACAGGGCTGTCACCACCTGCCGCCTACCTCTACAAACCGTGGGGCACGCTGCAAACAAAGGTAACCTCTAGCCTAGACACCACGTCTATGCCGTCGATTACTACTCTAACCCCGGTCCTGGTACCAATCTGGAAGGCTAGAGCACCCCTCGCGGAGCGATGATCCCGTAAACAAGTATAACAAGAATAACGACTAGTATGTAAAGCTCGCTAGATCAATAACACCACGAATACTAATCTTACGAATAAGAACAAGGTTCGTACTATGAACGAACGACGAACGAACGACGAACGATGAACGAACTAAGAACGAACGACGAACGATGAACGAACGACGAACAAACTAAGAACGAACGAAGAACGATGAACGAACGACGAACGAACGAAGAACGAACGATGAACTATTAATAAGATAAATATCCGCCAAGGGTACAAGATAAGGAAATAACTAAAAGGAAAGCTATCCCTCTCTTGATCCTTGCCCTCTCCTCTATTCTACTACTGTACAAGAGGCCCTTGGCCTGGATGGGAGTGGAATGACTTGTGTCTTGTGATGTGCTTTGGAGGAGGGGGGTACCCCTTTATTTATAGCCCAAGAAGGTCGGCAACTTGAGGCGGTTCCTTAGGTCGGTGGCATTGAATGCAGGTGGAACCGACCTCTGGAAGGCGGTGGCGAACCGCCATAACAAGATGGGCCAGTGGGGCCTCCACAGGGGGTCGGCCGACCTAGGGTTTGGGGTCGGCCGACCTGTGGCTGGCCCCTCTGGGCCTGGGCCTTCTCAGGTGGCTTCCCCTGGTTGCCTTCTCCTCTGATCCACCTGCTATGGGTGGACTTGAAGTCTTTTTATCGGGAGTTGGGCTTTATTTGGATAATTCTTTATTCCGGGGAAAATTGGTGTTTCCAGGATGGGCCTTTTATGCTTTCTTTTCCCCGTTTTCCTATGAATTGCAGCTGCACTCACAAATTCACCAAGACTCGTGGAAATCATTAGTTTAAATACCTAAGTCTACCTTTGGTGATTGTTTCATTATAAAAAGCGCAGCTAGTTGACGGGTAAATATTGGGTCTAAGAGCCGTCAACAACTCCCCCACACTTAGCTCTTTGCTCGTCCTCGAGTAAAGTTGCGAGCATAAGGCGGGAGATACTCATCCTCATAAATGGGAGCCTGCACACAAGTTATTGCAAGCCACACTTCATACCTGTGAACTTTGAGGTGTCTAACATGCCTTCCTTGGATGATTGATAAGTGGAACGGTCATGTCTCAAATCACCTCGCCTTCCCTGTCAAGTACCTTGGGATTTTTGCATAATTTTCAGAAATAAAAACATAGTTTCATGCTCCTCAAATGATTCTCTCAAGTCGCTCATGGTGTTTATGTATTTTCCTCTCAAGGGCCATGGTTTAGCCTCTTCCCTCCTCGTGTTTGATCAGGCTTTTGTGGAGCTCAAGGTAGGGTAAAGTGGAGCATACTAGTGTCTCTTTTATTGCTAAGTCAAAGACTGGATCCAATGGAGAAAACAAGTCATACAATCTGATCAAGATGTGCATGTGTGGTGGTGGTATGAAGTGGAAAATTATTTGTACTCCTTTTTATGGTGTTACCTTCTCTCTCTTTTTGAACTTTTGACGAGGACATGGCTATCATACCTTTTCTTCCTTTTTCTTTATTTTTCCCATCATCATTTTTTTCATCATGCTCTACTTTTGTATGAGCAGGGATTATTCTCTTTCTTTTTGCATAGCCATGTCTCCAATGATATTTTTGAGAGAGAAAGGTAACAGAGATTTTTGGAGTATTTATTTGGTGGATGGATGATGGAATGTTGCTCAACTTCCAGTGTAGAAGTGTAGCATGTGAGGTGGAGTGTACGTGATCTTGATCAAAAGAGTATGACAAGCTTCTCACTAGGGTCCAAGAATTTGACAAAGCTCAAATCAACAACTAGCAGCTTATAGGCTATCAAAGTATTCATGTAGAGTTCTTGGCCTTGGTAGGAAAATATAAATCAAGTGAGGAGCATCATACTATGGAATTTTTGATTTTCATAAAGATAAATTCCCAAGGACTTGAAGGTTAAGCAAAGATCATTTCGACAAACCATATCTCACATGCCAATTATCTAGGAAAAACATGGGTTCCTAATGATAAGGTGTTCACAAGCATTCAGTGATGAAGCGAGAAATAACAAGTGTGCAAGTCCATGAATGTGAGAGGTAGAGTTGTGGCAAAAGATAAATCAATTATGATTTTCCCAAAAGATTAGTGCGTCAAGTTTTATTTAAATTTTCAGATTATCAGAATGAACTTGACGGTGTAGCAGGCAAAAAGTGGAAGTGTGGTGCAAACTCAGGAGGCAGGAGGAGGCTGGAGCCTGGTGGGGACCACCAGGGGTCGCCCGACCCTCCTGGTGGGGTCGGCCGACCTGGCCTGGACCCCACTGGTTCTGATATTTCGCGTGTTGGCCGTTCCTGAGTTGCCTCGTATGGTTCTGGATGATTTGGTCGTGATTGTTCCAGATATGGCGATGTTTCCCCCCCACACTTGCCTTTTTGCCTGTTTCCTTCAAAAACGACAAAGATATGGAAACACAAATATTGCTCTACCGGTATGCAAGCCCGGGGAGCACTATCATTGATTGAATTTTAAACTAAACTGATAGGCGCATTATAATTGGAAGGGAAATAATTGGAATAAAAAGGAACTAAACAAAAGCGCCTATTCTTATTCTATTTATTCTTTCTTGTTCCTTAGTTTTTCCTTCGCATCTTCTATCGCCTTCAAGGCCCTGCAGCACTCTGCCCCTCCAGAGGTGAGGCACATGGAGAGGTGCCTTGCTTCATCTCTTTCCATCTTCGCCGTAGCGATGTGAAGCTCTAGATCTATGATTTTTTCGCAAGCCAAGTCAAGAGCCTTGACGTACTTGTTCACATGCTCTTCCTCGGAGAGCCAAGATAGGTTTCCTTCCTTCTTCGAGCGTTTGGATGAAGGCTCATCAATTTCCTCCATGTTGAGGAAGTGGGAAGGGTTGTATAAGTTGCTCATAGTTGAGGTGAAGGTTTTGGTTCAAGGAGTGGAGCTTGAAAGAGATGAATGGAGAGGGGGTGCAAAGGGTTGTATTTATAGTGGTTCTCCCTCTCCCGGCGAAGAAACGAAGGATTTATTTCCAAGGCATGGGTGAACAAGGAAGGGAAAGGTTGGGTGGCAAAAGGAGCAAAAGATGGAAGGCAGAGGCTGCCAGAGGGGGTCGGCCGACCCTGGTAGCCAGGTCGGCCGACCTGCCTTGGCAGGCTCTGGCCTTTCTGTTTCTCGTGGAGTTTTGTTGGGGAAGGTGTCTTCGGAATAAACAGGGTATAGAAGGATATTTCGATGCAGAGGTCAAGAAAAGATATTTAAATCAATTAAGTGCATGACATCGAAATCTTTATTTGCTTCGGGTTCAAGATAAATTTTAAGGCGCTGACCATTTACCTTGAATACATTACCTCCGTCGTCCTGGAGTGTGATTGCTCCATGAGTCGACGTGTCGATGATGGTGTATGGTCCGTTCCATTTACTTCTCAATTTTCCATGCCCGAAGAGCTTTACCCTTGAATTGAAGAGCAACACCTTGTCTCCAACTTTGAATTCTTTTATCTTTATTCGCCGGTCATGCCAGCGCTTTGTACGCTCCTTGTAGATGGCTGAGTTGTGATATGCTTTGTCTCTCCATTCTTCTAACTCAGCTATCTCCATTTTTCTTCTCCACCCAGCTCCTTTCATATCCATGTTCCAAGTTCTCATGGCCCAATATGCTTTATGTTCCAACTCGACTGGCAAATGGCATGTTTTTCCATAGACGAGTTGGTATGGTGACATGCCTATGGGTGTCTTGTAGGCTGTTCTATATGCCCATAGTGCATCGGGTAGCTTGTTCTTCCATCCCTTCCCCATTTCCAAGACTGTTTTCTGCAGGATCCGCTTGATTTGTTTGTTGGATGTTTCGGCCTGCCCATTTGTTTGAGGATGGTATGGAGTGGCAATGTTGTGCTTTGCTCCAAGCTCTCTTAGAAAGCTACGGAAGGTCTTATCAATGAAGTGAGACCCTCCGTCGCTTATCACCATTCTCGGAGTTCCAAACCTTGGAAAGATAAACTCGTGGAACATCCGGCGAGCGTGTTTGGAGTCGGCAGCTCGGCATGGCATAGCTTCTACCCATTTGGATACGTAATCCACTGCCACCAATATGTACTCACAATCTTGGGACTTCACGAATGGTCCCATGAAGTCAATGCCCCATACATCGAAGAGTTCGACTTGAAGGTTGTATGTGAGGGGCATTGCATCTCGTGCTGTGATGCCTCCAAATCTCTGGCATTGTGGGCATCTTCTAATGAATTCTTTTGTATCTTCATACATGGTTGGCCAGAAGAATCCACTTTGCCAGATCTTTGCTTGGGTACGGAAGGCACCATAGTGTCCACCGTATGGAGCTGCATGGCATTTTTCAATGATTTGTGTGCTCTCGGGAGTGGGCACACATCGCCTAAGCAGTCCATCGGCGCAGACACGATAGAGGTATGGTTCATTCCATAAGTGACGGCGACTTTCATAAATCAATCTTCTTTTATCCGCCCCTGGTGGTACGTATCCTGTGGCGATGAAGTTCACAATGTCGGCGTACCAAGGGTGCGAATCCGTCACTTTCAGCAGCATGTCGTCGCGTAGGAAGTCATTTATGGGTAACTCCTGCAAGTTAGTGAACTGCATACGCGACAAATGATCTGCTACAGAATTTTCTACTCCTTTCTTATCTTTAATTTCAAGATCAAACTCTTGGAGCAGAAGGATCCATCTTATGAGACGAGGTTTAGCATCTTTCTTAGCAAGCAGATATCTCAAAGCAGCATGATCAGTGTAAACGATAACTTTTGCTCCAGCTAAGTAAGATCTAAACTTGTCAAAAGCAAAAACAACGGCAAGGAGCTCTTTCTCAGTGGTAGTATAATTCAACTGAGCTCCAGTCAAAGTTTTGCTAGCATAAGAAATTGCATGATGCTTTTTGTCTTTCATTTGACCAAGAACTGCCCCCACAGCATAATCACTAGCATCACACATTATTTCAAAAGGAAGCGTCCAATCAGGGGGTTGAATGATTGGAGCAGAGATGAGTGCATTCTTAAGAGTAGCAAAGGCATGCATGCAGTCATCATTGAAATCAAAGGGTGCATCCTTAGCAAGCAAGTTCGTAAGGGGTCGTGCAATTTGAGAGAAATCTTTTATGAAGCGACGATAAAAACCAGCATGACCCAGAAAACTACGAACACCCTTGATATTCACAGGAGGCGGAAGCTTTTCTATAACTTCTATTTTTGCTTTGTCCACCTCTATTCCTCTCTCGGACACAAGGTGTCCAAGAACTATGCCCTCTTGGACCATGAAGTGGCACTTTTCCCAATTAAGTACCAGGTCCTTCTCATGGCATCTCTGTAAGACCTTGTCTAAATTTTCTAAGCAATGATCGAAGGTTTTTCCATAAACAGAGAAATCATCCATAAAAACTTCCATAATTTCTTCGATCATATCAGAGAAAATAGACATCATGCAACGTTGGAACGAGGCAGGTGCATTGCACAAACCAAAAGACATGCGACGATAAGCATAAGTTCCATACGGGCATGTGAAAGTGGTCTTACTTTGATCGTCGGGGTGGATGGGAATTTGATGATATCCCGAATACCCATCAAGGAAACAGAAGAAAGAATGATTTGCCAACCGTTCCAACATCTCATCGATGAAGGGCAGCGGAAAATGATCTTTCTTTGTAGCCTTGTTAAGTTTTCGGTAATCAATGCACATTCGCCACCCCGTGACGGTTCGTTGAGGAATGAGTTCATTTTTATCATTATGAACAACCGTCATACCTCCTTTCTTGGGTACCACTTGTACGGGGCTCACCCAATCACTGTGAGGAACAGGATAGATGATCCCGGCGTGTAATAGCTTCAAGACCTCTTTCTTCACAACTTCTCTCATCGCATTATTCAGCCTCCTTTGAGGTTCCCTTGAAGGTGTACTTTCAGGATCCGTGGGAATGCGATGGGTGCAGAGAGCGGGGCTGATCCCTTTTAGGTCTTCAAGTGAGTAGCCAAGAACGGAGCGATGTTTTTCAAGCACGGCTATGAGTTTGGTGGTTTCTTCTTCCGAAAGCTTGTCACTTATGATGACGGGAGCTTGCGGATCTCCGTGCAAGAAAGCATAGCGCAAACCAGGAGGTAGCGCTTTAAGATCAATGGGAGGTCGTGGCGGTGGTGTGGTTTGTGGTAGCTCAAAGGTGTCCTCCGAGTCGGCTTCTTCTAAGATAAAGTCTTGTGCATCTTCTTCCAAGGCTAACTCGGGGTCCATGTGAGGAAAAATAGCCATGACCTCCTCCACTTGATATTCCTCAAGTGGTTCATCGGAAAGAGTGTTTCGTGAGGTGGTAATTGGAATGGAGAATGACTCTTTTCCGAGGGTGAAATTGAGGTTTCCAAATGATGGGGCATCAATGAGGAATTTTTCTATGGGATGCCCGATCATTATGTCGAAGTTTGGGACTTCGAAGACGTAGAAATCCAGGATAACCTCAAGGTCTTCATGATAGAGAGTCACATCTCTGACAATCCCCAAACTCTCAAGAATATGGCCTGATGGGTGCTTGAGGAGTTTGTTTGTTGATGTCCATGGTCGGTTGCCAAAGATTGACAACGCGTATGTGTCGGAGAGGATATTGGCACCAACAAGAGGGTTGTAGAGTGCATTCACCTTGGTTCCTTTGATGGAGCAGCATATGTTGGTTGAGGGAGGGCAGAGCCGAATGATATCCATGGATAGCTCATTCTCCCTCAACCATTCATCGCTCATGATTGAAGTAAGCTCCCGAACAGTCTCCACAAGATATTCTTTTTCAATTGGTTCGGGAGGTGGCAAAGGAACAGGCGGTCTCTTTTGAAACAAATAGTTCGAGGTGTTTCCAAAATCTTCAAAAATTTCTTCCTCAAACTCAAATGGGAACTCTAGAGGTTCATCATCCTCTGTCATTGTTCGGGAATCAGATGAGGACTCGGATGTTGGGTCTACCAAGGTAGACACCTTTTGTTGTGTTTCCACAATGAGTTCCTCATCTTTTGACTCCGGCTCCTCGGGTATTTCAGCGGAGAAAGGTGTGTTTTCAACAATTCTTTCTAGCAAATCTTTTGCTTCCGCTATGGTCTTATGAGAAAAAGAACCACCGGCAGCCGTGTCAAGATAAAGTGCGGTGTCTTTGCTCAACCCTGAATAAAAATGTTGCAAAAGAACGGGTTCTGGGAGCAATAACTCTGGACCGGAATCTGTTAATGAACAGAACCGTATCCATGCCGCACTAAGGGTTTCTTCCTCCTCTTGGCAAAAGTTAATTATTTCCGCGCGTAGAGCAGTGATACGAGATACGGGAAAAAATGCTAGACAAAATTTGTCTCGCAATTCTTTCCAATCACCGTTCACTCTCTTAGCGGTGTAAGTGTACCATTGCTTCGCCTTCCCATTGAGAGAGAAGAAAAACAATTTCCACTTTAAAGTTTCATGTGTCATGCCATTGATCAATCGGCATGCACACAATTGCTCAAACTCTCGCAAGTGTTCAAAAGGATTTTCATTTTTAAAACCAGAGAAAGAAAGTCCTTTGATCAAAGAAATAAAACTGGGGCTGAGCTCATAGCTTGTTGAAACAACAAGTTGAGATGAACATGGTGGCTCTAAGAGCTCGCCCCGTGGAGTGGAAAAAGATTGGATTGTAGGTGATGACTCCATGTGTGTATTTTTTTTTCTAATTTAATTGAACGGGAAATGTAAAGATAAGTTACGAGGGCAAACCTGGTCCGCTACAGAATTAGCAACCGTTCCCCGGCAACGGCGCCAGAAATGCTTGTTGGTATTTCTTACACCACGAATAAATCCGCAAGCGCACGGAATACCGTTGTAGCACTTCACCCGGGAGTATTCCAAGGTATCGTATTTGTTTTCCCCAAGGAACGGTGATAATCTGCAGCAAGGTTAGTTTTACCCAAGGACACACAAGAATGGTAGTAGTATAGGATTGAGAGGATGAATAAAGATCTAGCTGTCCCGCAGGACGATCGCACTCTAGTTCTACTCGTTTACTTCGGGCACTGGTATAGACCTGGTCTGCCAAGTCACGCCAGCCTGTAGCTCTACGACGAACCCGAACGTGGAGGATTACAAGGGACGGACAGGGCTGTCACCACCTGCCGCCTACCTCTACAAACCGTGGGGCACGCTGCAAACAAAGGTAACCTCTAGCCTAGACACCACGTCTATGCCGTCGATTACTACTCTAACCCCGGTCCTGGTACCAATCTGGAAGGCTAGAGCACCCCTCGCGGAGCGATGATCCCGTAAACAAGTATAACAAGAATAACGACTAGTATGTAAAGCTCGCTAGATCAATAACACCACGAATACTAATCTTACGAATAAGAACAAGGTTCGTACTATGAACGAACGATGAACGAACGACGAACGATGAACGAACTAAGAACGAACGACGAACGATGAACGAACGACGAACGAACTAAGAACGAACGAAGAACGATGAACGAACGACGAACGAACGAAGAACGAACGATGAACTATTAATAAGATAAATATCCGCCAAGGGTACAAGATAAGGAAATAACTAAAAGGAAAGCTATCCCTCTCTTGATCCTTGCCCTCTCCTCTATTCTACTACTGTACAAGAGGCCCTTGGCCTGGATGGGAGTGGAATGACTTGTGTCTTGTGATGTGCTTTGGAGGAGGGGGGTACCCCTTTATTTATAGCCCAAGAAGATCGGCAACTTGAGGCGGTTCCTTAGGTCGGTGGCATTGAATGCAGGTGGAACCGACCTCTGGAAGGCGGTGGCGAACCGCCATAACAAGATGGGCCAGTGGGGCCTCCACAGGGGGTCGGCCGACCTAGGGTTTGGGGTCGGCCGACCTGTGGCTGGCCCCTCTGGGCCTGGGCCTTCTCAGGTGGCTTCCCCTGGTTGCCTTCTCCTCTGATCCACCTGCTATGGGTGGACTTGAAGTCTTTTTATCGGGAGTTGGGCTTTATTTGGATAATTCTTTATTCCGGGGAAAATTGGTGTTTCCAGGATGGGCCTTTTATGCTTTCTTTTCCCCGTTTTCCTATGAATTGCAGCTGCACTCACAAATTCACCAAGACTCGTGGAAATCATTAGTTTAAATACCTAAGTCTACCTTTGGTGATTGTTTCATTATAAAAAGCGCAGCTAGTTGACGGGTAAATATTGGGTCTAAGAGCCGTCAACAGTGCGCCAGACGGCGCTCCGGCGTGCGCGCGCGGCGGCGCGCAGCTAGATCTGAGAGCAGGCGCCGTCGCAAGCCCTCTCCCCGGCGCGCGCGTCCACCCGAGGGTGAGCGCGCCGCCGTCGAGCGGCCTTGTGACGGTGCCCCTAACCCGCGCGCTCGTCGGCGACGAGTGGCGGTGGTCTTCCCACGCGACGGCGGTCGTGAGCAAGGTGGAGCGGTGACTTCCCGGCGGCGATCTTATCCAGATCCGACGCCGGTCAACAGGTAAAACTAGGGTTAGGGTTAGGAGTTGGTGCCTTTCATTTGATTTCTACCTCCTTCTTCTTCTCTGAGCTCGAGTGCTCGTGTCGCCGGCTCATGGAGTCCCGGCGACACCATAACCTTAGATCTAGGAAAACAAGACCTAACCCTAACATTCAAGACTTAAAACTTTCTGACCCCGATCTAGATCTACAACGTAGCCTGGCTCAAGATACCATTGATAGAAAAGTATTACTCTAGGTGTGAGATCTAGCGGGTAAAACTTGATGGATAAAAGGTGTTCGTGTTCATCCTTGAGAGATCTAATCGAGAGGGAGTGAGGGAGAGAGGTTACCGCCGCGCATCGGGTTGGGAGTGGTAGAAGAGGAAGCCATTGCTGCAGCACGTCGTCGATCTCCTCGTCGGCGTGGTCGCGGTACTGGCCCTCGGTGCTCGGCGTCGTCAACGAGTCCGGTGGCGGTTGGTGTAGTCGATCCGGTGGCGGCGGTGTCGGCGCAGTGGCGGCGCGGAGGCGGAGGTTCCCGTCGCTTCTGCGTAACCCTAGATCGGCGGGTTTGTAGGTGGGGAGTGAGGCATGGCGAACCTTGGCATCCGTGCCCCTAGCCCCCACCTTCTCTTTTATATGCGCAGCGCGACGGGGGTCCACCAACCATGAACGGTTGTGCGCCCCCGATCAGGGCGCGGATCAGGAATGGGCTCGATCGTTGGATCGAGCTATGAGATCAAACTAACATCGTCTTCTATTGTTGAAGTCAGTCCTGGGTGCACAGCTTTGGATTGACAATTCATCCGGTCCCGAGCATCTTTTGATTGATTCATGTGGTTCCGAGCATCTCCTGCCTCGCCAAATCCAGACGCGTGACGCCACCATCCGCGTGGAAAGTTCAGGTACACATTGACGATGGCCCTGTTTGGATCCATAAGTTAGAGTTAAATTGAGTTAGATTGGGCCAAACTAACCCTAAAGTATCCAAACAGGAGGGTTAGAGTAGGGTTAGAGTAGAGTAGGGTTAGTTTAGGAATAGAGTTAGTTTCTAACTCTAACTCTAACCGAGTTGGAGTATCCAAACAGGCCCGATGACTTCGAAGACCCAGCAAACCTTTTTTTAGAACTGGAAGACAAGACATTGACGATGACTTCGAAGACCCAACAGCCTTTTCTTTTTTTAGGACTGGAAGACAAGACCCAACAGGCATGAAGATGACAAATAACAATACTTCGATGAATTTTCCTTCGACCGCAACTTGCTGTCGGCATGAAGATGACAAATAACAATACTTCGATGAATTTTCCTTCGACCGCAACTTGCTATCGGAGGGAGCTTGGCCTCAGTGGGGTACACCAGATTCATGCGGCAAGCAGAGCATGGCACACGTCAGCAAGGATGAGGCGTGCCGGAAACCAATCACGCCTCATCCTTATGGCTCTACGTGACATGACATCCACTCGTTGCCATTGTTGACGAGTCGTTGCCACTACGCGACATGACGAGTCGTTGGGTCTTCAAATTGCATTCGAAAGTTGACTGACCTCAAAAAACTTGCATCCGTACGTCAAGAAGCTTAGCTTAGCTTGCAAGCGTGTCTATAAAAACCCACCAACCGTGCGCTTGAGCTCCCTGGCTCTTGCGTCTTGCTCAGTTCGGCACCAGTAATCCCCACCATTCTTCTTCTATTCTACGGGTTCTACTTGTCCTCTCACCTGTTCGCCCTCGAGCAGTCAGGACTACACACGGATTACTCCATCGATTTCAGTCTGAGTCTTCCGAGGAGCACCGCCGCAGCGAAACTCGTCTTCGACCACTCTCCGTCCTTGTGCGATCATGTCGAGCCTCAGGTGACCTCTCTGTGTGCCTCCCTCCCTCTCACCATCACGTGCTTTCAAGTGCCGCACGCACGGGCGTACGGACCAGATGCACCTCTGAGCACATCCTGGGGGCCCAAACATGTCTATGTGATAGAGAAAATGCTGATAATTTCGATGAAACGAATAGTGGCTAAGAAAGTACTCCAGCGTTCTGTTAAGCTTGTTTGATCTCATCTAATTGTTGGCAGGAGCATCAAGATGGCAGCAAAGGAGTTGAAGGAGGAATGCAAGCAGGAATGCAAACAGTGGAAGGAGGAATGCAAGCAGGAATACAAACAGTGGAAGGAGGAATGCAAGCAGGAATGCAAACAGTGGAAGGAGGAATGCAAGCAAGAATACAAGCAGTGGGAGGAGGAAAGCAGAGCCGAGCGTAGGAAAATAGCCAAACTTGTTGGTAAAGTGGTTCCCATAGCGACAGCTGGTGGGAAGATGGGTTTAGTAGTGGATCCTTCAGGGGCCATGGCCGTGGTAGGTTTAGGCCTCGGGTCACTCTTGGGGTTATACATTTTGAAGACGGAAGGGGACGATCGGGTGGCCGTAAACGCAGCCCCACCAATAGCTGATGTTGGGGATTTGTTGAAAAATATCATATCAGCGGCTAATAAATAAGGCGGGGTAGTTGTAGCCGACCACAACTCTCTCGTCCTTTGCTTCTTGCTGGTTCCAGTGTACTTTGCTTATGCAAACTAAGGGCATATAATTAAACTTTTGTTGAAGGAAACACATACAATAAACTTTGGAGATGTGTTTAGACTTCACTCTTTCTAATATATGTTGTAACATGTCAAGTAATAATAATAAAGCTTCCATTTTTTTTCTCTATTTCATATGTGCTCTATGTTCTCTTGTGTGATCAATACCACTAGCAGGGTGACCCGTACTAATAGCATGGCAAGACTAAATATTTGGTATCTGTTTGAGCAGTAGATTAAAAAATTACACTACGCATACATATATTTTATATTTTATTAACTACTATAAATCAATTAAAATAGTTTTGAAAATATTGTCCGGCGTAGCTTCTGCTGTATCTTGGTGGAGAGGCTAGGTGAGGCGACACGTCGTAGTTTCTGCCGAGCAGCTGGCAGCCGTGCCTCCTGCCGATCAAGGTTACGTGGGAGGGCAATCGGGCGGGGCGGGGAATGCCCATGCGGGGGATGGGTGAAGACTCAAGAGAAGTAGCGGCACCTCAGCAGGCAGCAGCTACCAGAGAGGTGTCGGCCGAGCTGAACGCTCTGCCGCGCGACGCCCATGAATTGGTATGTGTAAAGGAGAAAAACACGCATACGCACATATGAATTTACAGAACAAGATGAAAGGATGCAGTACTGAAGTACAAGAAATATAGTCATTTCTGTTTGAAAAGAAACAGAGTCATATTACACAAACTTGATCAGATGCCAATTTCAATTTCAACAGGAGAGGATCTCCACTCTGAAATTTGCTTCTTTAAGTGGTCTCTCTCCCCACCAGTCCTTGGATATCTTGTTGATGGACGAAACTGGCAGCCTAGACAGTAGGCACCCTCGAACAATGATATGAGTTTTTTTTTTTTTTTTTGAGAACGTGCGGAGCACGTATTTCATTAAGAAGAGGAGAAAAGCTCGCAACGTGACCAGGGCCAAGTTCCCTAAGGTACTCGGCAAAATCGTCGGAGTTGCCAGTATGTTCTTTTTGGAGATAACGATTAGCAGAAAAGACAATTTTTTTCCAACTGATTCTGAGAGGAAACAATTTTAATATTAAATACAAACCACTGGACTTGATTTTTGCAGGTGGCAAGGAAAACGAGGCGGTTGATAGGCATGGAAACACAGGAATCAACAGGCAGAAAAAAGGTACAATGTTATAGATGTGATGATGAAGATGCTGGACGGCCACAAAAGGGATCTTTGGGAAAACTTTGTAATAACATTTGTGTTGACAGGAATTTTTGGATTTGCAGGTCCAGCACAAAAGTTTACTTTCCAACCTTCTTCGCTATCAATGCATATAGGTGACAATCTATCTTGTTTAAACTACAAATATAAATTACAATGTTATATGTTTCGTGATAAAATTAATTGCGTATGCTTTCTTAATTTAGATCAAACACCTTCTTCTGCCGTTACGGAACTGGAATATAATCAGTGCCCTAGACAGAGGATTACAATTCAATCTGTAAATTCCTCGGATCTAAGCGGTGAGTAGCACAAATATAATTGGCAGAAATGCATAACAACTGTTCCCTAAGAAAAATTGTTGATCTTCAATGTGCTTGTTTGCACAATATTCGCAGGCAATCTTGATGTCCATGCAGGAAGCAGTTCCAATATCGATCAAACGGCATCAGATTTTGTTAGTGATGTGGATGAAAACTGGCTGCAAAGGAACGATAATTGGCAGCCAAGATTGACCGGAGTTGGCCGTGATGGAGGTTATCTTGATGGTGGGGTTGGTCAATCTCTAACACCTGAAGAAATGAAAAAGGCTAAACGTCGTGTGTACGCCAGAGAGTATCGACAGAGACAAAAGGAGGAACTGGCTATTACACGTCAGATTCAAAATGGTCATTGACACATCCACCTCTAAATTAGTTTTTTCCCGCTCTTCCTTTTGTTGCTCTCCCATAAACTAATTTATTCTTTTTAATATATAGGTGATGTGTCTAAAATAACTGGGCAACAAAAGACTAAGAGATTTTGATGCTGATATGTTGTTACAAAAACACGCCCAGAAACTAGCAAAGAATCGAGATTGTGTGAAACGGTATAAACTCCGGAATACATCAAATAACGTACCGCAAAAGATAGATACATTACTAGCCAGATCTGGTACGCCACTGTTGGTTGTTTAGTACCATTTTAAATATAGTGCCCTGTGATGTTGGATTGAATATTCATATGTTACAACATTACTTTTTTTTGTGAAGATGCTCCGTCCGAAAACATCAATCCTGCGGTGGGTATCGTGCACCATAATGAGGTTAATGATGGCGTGTATGATTCTGGTATTTGGGATCCAGAGGCAAATGGAGGCCCGAGATTCGGTAATATAAAATGTCCTTTACCTTCTAGAGCTGTTTGCAACTCATATGAAATATTGGTGTGCTTTTGATTGAATATCCTGTTGAGTTAAATAAAATTGCAAATTAGAAATGTCTCTTTATGTCCTAGCCTTTCTAAAGCGGCAATCACAATTTGGTTCTTTTCTTTTTTTTCTTTTTTTTTTTTGTAAAATGCAATCAGATGAGGAGGACTTGGAGACTCATAAGCCGTTAAATGACGAAGTCGATGAATTCCTTGCTGATGATGAGGGACGGGTTTTTGTACGACCTGGTATGTATAGTACCTATTTATAAAAATTAGATTGACTCTCGTGTGGCTGTTTTAACTTAAACTTGTTGTGTTTCTCTATGCTAGATGTTCAATACAAGTCATATCGAGTTGACCAGCAGAATGATGTCGGTCAAGACAGACCCGATCCCTATGACTATGTTTATCATAATCTGCCAAAGAAACATCATGTGTTGAAGCGGCAAGATGACTGCAGTTTCTGTCGTGTGAAGAGGTTTCCTGGCGAAGGAGCATCATTCTGTTGTAGGGAGGGCATGATACGGATTCATAATCCGGAGGTACCTGAAGAGCTGAGAAGACTTTACACAAGCCAGACAGACAGAGATGCTAAGTGGTTTAGAAAAAACATACGTTACTTTAATTCACATTTTTCTTTCACAAGCATGGGTGTAAAGCTCGACCGGCGAGTCGCCACCGCATCTGGGACAGGTATCTATACATTTAGGATTCAAGGTCAGGTATACCACCGGCTGGATCAGTTGTCCCACGGAAGCTATTCTCCTAGAAACATGCAGCTTTACTTCTATGACAATGGTAACGATGTAACTCACAGGGTGAAGCGATCACCTCATCTAGATTTTGATATTATCAAGCAGATACTGCGTATTTTGGAAAGGAACCCTTATGTTGGCACGTTCAGGAGTTTGGGTTCCACACCAAACCTCGATGAGTATAGAATTGAACTCAACACCAAGATCGGAGTGGACCAGAGGAGATACAATGCTCCCACTGTTTCTCAGGTTTCAGCAATGTGGGTAGAAGGCAGTGACCCTAGGAGAATGTTTGAAAGGAGTGTTATATTGTGTGGACAATCTGATCGACCAGTGTATATACGAGCATACTATGGCTGCTATGATCCCCTAGCTTATCCTTTGTTCTTTCCTGGTGGCGAGGCAGGCTGGAATGAAGGGATAGAGTACCTGGAAACTAAAAAGAAAAAAAAGTCTGCCAAAAAGAAGGCTATTTCAAAAGGTGCATATCACTCCATATTACATAACATGTAGAACCTCATTATTCCATTGCTTTTCAGGCTTTTGAGCTAATATGTTTGTGTTTCTTTGATGATCACATCCTGCATCGGCATTTGGCAGATTCCGAAAACGCGATGGATATAGACGACATGGGAGAAGCAGATGATCGCGAGAGTGAACAAGGTTGGTAATAATTATGTGGTTGCATTAATAATACTGACAGGTATATATATGATTAAAAGCGTATGTATCCCTAATGATTTTTTTGTGCTGGTATTGTACAGATCCCGATCCATGGTCCTTGTGTTGCATGATCTGGTATGCAAACATATGATGCATGGTCCTTGTGGTGTTCTGAACAAGGATTGCCCTTGTATGATCGATGGACAGTGTCGGTTTCGTTATCCTTGCTAGTTTTGTCAAGCCACTCAGCAGGGGAAGGACTCCTATCCAATATACCGCCGAAGGAATGATGGACAGGTAGTTGAGGTCAGAAAGGGCAAGTTGGACAATCGATGGGTTGTTTCCTACAACCCCACCCTACTGATGCGCTACAATTGTCATATCAATGTTGAAATTGCCTGCAGCATTAAGTCTGTCAAGTATCTCTACAAATACATCTACAAAGGCCATGATCGTGCATCTTTCTCGGTCGACCAGTCAGAGAATGATGGTACAGAGGTCATAAATGAAATCAAACAGTACCGAGATGCAAGATGTATAACACCCCCAGAGGCTGCATACAGGATGTATAAATTCCCCCTCTACTATGTCTCGCCTTCTGTTCTACAATTGTCGGTGCATCTTGAGGAGATGCATATGGTTTCGTTCAAATCAACCGCTGACTTGAATGAAGTTGCTAAAAGCCCACTGAACCAGAGATCGATGTTGACCGAGTACTTTAATATGAATCCCAGAGAACCCGAAGTCCGCCAATTCTTGTATAGAGAGTTCCCAATATTTTTGATGGATTAAACCACAGAAGCGTTGGCAATGGAGGAAACAACGAGCACAAATTGGCCGACTTGTACATGCAAACCCATCTGAAGGGGAACGGTTCTACCTTCGGGTTTTGCTGAACCATGTGAGGGGCGCTACATCGTACAAGAGTTTGAGAACTGTTCGTGGAGTCACATGTGATACCTTTAGAGAAGCATGTGATCTAATGGGACTTCTTCTGACTGATTCTTATTTGAACAAAACTCTTGAAGAATGTGCTATGTGGCAAATGCCTTGCTCGTTCCGACAATTGTTTGCTATAATCATGGTTTTTTCAGAGGCAAATAATATTCTCAAGCTTTGGGAAAAGCATTTTGATTCACTCTCGGAGGACTATAGGCGGACAATTTCCGATCCCCATGAGGTGCAGCAGAGAGTATTACTGGATATTGAGAGACTTGTTAAATCATGGGCAGGAATTTTGATGGCTTCGGACTACCCAAATTGGACTCAAAAGGTAAAGTGCAGCCCACTGGCGGTCGACTATTTTCCTTTCCATTTATTTGGCTATCATTCAGTGTTGGAGAATGTTAGTAATCAAAGCTTTAGCATATTCACTATTTTCTGTTAGCAATGCACTATCATGTATGTGCCTATGTTTGTGAGAAAAAAACTGTATGTGGATTTAGCTTTCAATCTGTATCGTTGGAGTTAAATTCCTATAATATGATGGTGCTGTCATTTCTCTCAACCTCTATCTATGGACTTCAACTGTAAACATTATACGAGTCATAAGGGAATCAGCCTGTAGCCTTTTATGAGTCCTATGTCTAAAGATTTTTCCTTGTGTCATAAGGGATATTAAACTGTGTGCATTGATGAAATTCTTCAGATTGTACAAAGTACATTATATTTATCTAGGAAAATATTTTTCTAACTGTTGGAATTTTACACTCACACAGGACGCAAAGAACGGGACCACTACAGGGAGTTGAATGAGGAGTTAGCACTTGGGTTCGATGAAGATCATTTGAATATTGTGCAGACACTAAATGCGGAGCAGAAAGCAGGTTTTGATGAGATCATGGGTCATGTAAAGTCTGGAAAGGGTCAGGTATTTTTTGTTGATGGTCCGGGAGGAACTGGAAAAACATATCTCTACAAGGCATTGATCGCGACTGTGCGTTCCATGGGCCTCATAGCTATTGCAACCGCTACATCGGGCATAACGGCATCTATTATGCCTGCTGGTCGTACAGCACACTCCAGATTCAAGATTCCAATTAAAATTGCAGATGACAGCATGTGCAACTTCACGAAGCAGAGCGGTACCGCTGAGCTCCTTCGTAAAGCCCATCTCTTGATATGGGATGAAGTCGCGACGACGAAGAGACAATCCATTGAGTGTCTGGATAGATCCTTGCAGGATATTATGGGTTGCGATGAGCCATTTGGGGGTAAGATCATGCTTTTTGGTGGAGACTTCAGACAAGTTCTTCCTGTGATTCCGCGAGGAACTAGAGCACAGATCACCAATGCTACCTTGCAGAGGTCCTACATATGGGATAGGATTCGTAAGATCAGGCTCACTCAGAACATGAGGGCACAATCGGACCCGTGATTCGCACAATACCTTCTGAGAATTGGTGATGGCATTGAGGAGTCCATCGGTGATGATTATGTTCGTCTTCCCAACGAGATTGTTATTGATTACGAGCAAGAAAACTCTATTGACAATCTTGTGGGCAACATAGTCCCTGATCTTTTGGCAAATGTCAACAATGCTGCTTATATGAGTTCTCGTGCTATTCTATCCACGAAGAACGAGTATGTTGATCAACTAAACTCAAAGATGATTGATACGTTTCCCGGTCTTGCTACGGTATTTTACAGCTTTGATTCTGTGGAAGATGACCAAACCAATAATTATCCCAGTTTCTCAACTCTCTTACACCGAATGGACTGCCTCCTCACGAGTTGAAGATCAAGAAAAACTGCCCTCTGATATTGCTTCGCAACCTAGACCCGCACAACGGCCTGTGTAATGGCACACGCTTGGTGGTGAAGGACTTTCAGCACAATGCCATTGACGCGGAAATCGTTGGTGGTCAGCATGCTGGTAAGAGGGTGTTCATTCCGAGGATACCGCTGTCGCCATCTGAGGATTTGACGCTACCTTTCAAATTCAAAAGGATTCAGTTCCCGGTTCAGTTGAGCTTTGCCATGACAATTAACAAAGCTCAAGGACAGACAATTCCAATTGTGGGAGTGTATCCGCCCGAGCCGGTTTTTTCGCATGGGCAGCTATACGTCGCGTTGTCCAGGGGTGTATCAAGAGATACGACTAAGGTCCTCGCCAAACCGAATAAATTATTGGACTCTACTGGGAAAAGCACCAAGAACATTGTATACAGGGATGTCCTAAACTCTTGAAGCGTATGTTTATAAAATGTGTTTAGATAATGGTGTGTGATTGTGACACTTATTAATATAATTGTTGGTGTTTCATTGTAGGGCGAGACCTCGTTCTTCATTTTTAATACTCTTGATAATTTTGTTGATTTCAACCGCGATCAGTTGTATTCGTGTACTCATGTGCCGGAGAACATATGTTCATGCCCGTTCACATTCTCTGGGATGAGCATGTATCTTGTTTTCTGGAGTATAAGTTCATAGATTAATATTGTTTTCCAGCATAGTGAACATTCTGAATAAAACGACATCAAAGTATTGAGATTAGGAAATCAACTCGACATTTTCGGATATGTTGCATATTATCATCGCATAGCTTTGTAAAGTTTATATTTAAATTTATAATTGCATTCCATCCGGAGGCCGCAGCCGTGGGATACCGTGCCGTTCAAATTATATTTCCAAACCTGTCATCTTCTATATATAGGCATCCAGCTTCCTGATCCAGCTACTGACCGATAGCACACCACCCATTGAGAAATGGCACTGCCATCACTGCCGCCACTCCCAACGTTCGGTCGACGTCGTCGTCGTCGTCGTCGTCACAACATTCGTATATACTACTTGTTCCTGATTCAACTGCTTCGTGTGTACGAGTGAGCACTGCCTTTTTCTGCCTTAATGTTAATTTTTTATTGCTCACCGTCAACTATTTGGATTGATTTTCAAAGTACTATTATACAGGACACGTCTTTCTACCGAAGATGTCGAGCTGAAGACTGCAATGATTACGCCCTTCTACCGCCCCACACGACTTCTGTACCAATCTGTAGCGCGTAGAAGCCTTGAAATGAACGAACTTCTTATGGAGTACGATCCCAGCTATGAAATGGGCTGTCTTACGGTTCACCAAAATGTATCTCGGACTAGCATGGAAGACATCGACTAGCTGTCCTGTCCATGTTAGGAATAAATGGCCGATCTATGAATAAAACAATCTTTACTTTTGATAACAAGGGGACGTATTAGAAGACGTATTTTGCTTTGCCGGGTTTCATTGAGTCATACAAACGTATAATAAAGAACAAGTAACTAATTTGTTTCGCTATCAAGGGAAATTATTGAATGAAATAAGTGATTGATCATAATAATACATTAGATATCATATTTACGTATCATTGTAATCAGGGTCGGCCAGGCGGGTATAGCTTGATGCATTCCTTTTTCCCCCGGTGATTATATTTACTTTGTTTCCATGGTACTTGGCATAATTCTGTTTCCATACTGCACTACGGTGAAAAAAATCTCAAAACGCGTTCAGGACATCCTTGACGTTGACTCTATTAACTTTTCTCCGATGCGGTCGGCTATTTTTTTTGTTTTTTGTTTCATGTTTCCTGTAAAAATGACAACACGGACAATGTATACATTTTATATCTACAAAAATTGATCCCCCTTCAAAAGGAAATCGTCCCCCCTTCAAAAGGAAACAAGAAAATATGGGCATGGGCGCATCAGCCATAATAATATAAGTACAGTGCACGGTACTACATGTTCAACACAGCATAATGCACATAACTGATTTACTGTAAGATATATGCGTATGAGAAGATGAGTTGCACAAGTTCTGGACAGGGCGTACGGCTCACGGCCCATTCTAAGCTGATCTGGCCGTCTTATGTCTTTAACGTTGTTGCAACTTGAGAAATTCATGGTATTATGGTTATGTTACGTGTGAACTTCTCGCTATCGTTTGAGATTGTCGTTATGATACTTAATTCAACAATTTCGTTATGTTATCAGAGTAAGCTATCGCGTTAATGCCATTATGATACTTAAATGCAATAATGTGTCAGAAGCGTACTTTTAATGATAGTTACATGGTGCATCATATTAATTTTTTTTGTGATATAGCCCTGCCAAATGGTTTCATTTCGTCGGACACGTGCCTGGCGCACGTGCATTGGTACTAAAAATGCACGTGCGCCACGCACGTGTATGAAGTTGCATCATTTGGCAGGACCATTAGAACAATGAGCAACTTCAGATGTAAGAATCATGTATGGCCCGTCGAAAGTTTTACCAACCACACTTCGCGTTAATATGACCGCAATTCTGAATGAGTCTCCAATCCAGATCGAGTCCAATATTTATTTTCATTTTTGTAATTTAGAATATGCTAGTACTAATGTTCGTACGCCACATATTTGTCTTGCTAAATATGATTCTATATCTACTATTGTTTCTTTACTGTACGACGTACACTGTTTTCTTTATTGCTACTATAGCCATATCTCCCACTCTACGCAATACTGTTACCCTCGACTCGCACACCAGCTTCTGTATGTTCCCTTGACGTCTCCTCCTGGTGTAATGATATCCAGGTCAGCATCGGTGGCACTCTTGCACTCGACTCGATGGCATTTGCGATCTCCTCCACTCTCCTTCGATCCTCTTCCTTGTGCAGCAGTTTCCACCGTCTTATCGCCCCGACGACTCTTTGCAACAGCTCGCTGGCACTTTTCCATCCTTCTCCCTGGAAACAAACAATGTTTCTTAGCTTCCAGATTGACCATAAAACTGCAGCAGTAATTATATTCAAAACTTTATGTTTCTTATCACAAATCCAAAGGTTAGCAATTGATTCAAAATCAACCAGATTAATATTCAATGCGCTCGAAATAACTGTCCAGATATATTTTGCCACATAGCAGTCAAAAAACAAGTGTGACACAGTCTCCTGTTCTAAACAAAAAAGGCAATTTAGACATCAACTTCTCTCCTCTTAGCCAGATTAGTTCTGGTCAAAGTTTTATTGTTAGCTAACAGCCACAGAAAGATATGAATTCTTGAAGGAACTAAAATTTTCCACATCCCGGGAGTGTAAATAGGTTGCACTCCTCTGAAATTTGACACTGCATAGGTAAGTCTGCTATCTCTAACCAATCAATGGAGCTTGGTTCACAAGGTAGAAACCTTCTTCAACAAATAATGAAGATAGGCTAGATAGCAGACTATTAACATCTGAAACAAAACTTTAAGTAAAATTAAACATATGTGCCTATTTAAAAAGAATAAAAGCAACAGTAACAAATTGCATATAAGAACAAGTAGCTATTTTTTGAAAGATCCGTAACGGCTGTATTAATTAAGCAGGATTGTGGCAATAATATTTACATTGGGCAGAGCGATCGGCATTTGCGGAAAGCTCGCCAACCCGAAAGAACAAAGTAGCTATAAGCATGGCGAAAAAGATATAAGGAGTGACCGATGCATTTCATCCAAAACCGGAGGTGGCCTTTTCAATTTGTTTACACTATAACTAAGTACCTTCCAATATATCATTCATGTCAAGAATATGGCATGCATTTTCCTAAATACATGAAACACTTACCATACGGGGCAGCATGTGTATTGCATCAATGTATCTAAAAATCATCGAAACATGGCCGGCATCATGATACGTGTGACTACTCCAGCTCGCACCTTCGCTGAAGCCTACTCAACCTTCATCCCGGCCAACCTGCTGTTTCCCACCCCAGCTCTTTCTTCTGCAGATGAAGCAGCCTGCCAAGTAAGATGGCAATAATTGCGGTTTCATGATGCAGAACAAATCTTCGAAGTTTACACATCCAGAAAAGAACATCATAGATGTTCGATGTAGCCAGGCTAAAAGAAGTGCAAATTGTTAGCTGAAAAAAATCAATCATAACTCATAAATAAATCGTTCAGAATTCAGAAATTACTACATATTTTTTTCTCTCTGCTTAGAGAGTGGAGACACATTACAAGTATTATAGGTTTTAATTTAACTTCAGAAACTTTGGGAAACAAAGACACAAGGAGGAAAAAAATTGGCTTTGCAATCAAACTTACCTATAAAAGAACTGAAAAGACCATACAGTTAACTGGCCTCAACTGTTCAACAACGTGAATGCCATTTTGTCCACCAAACCACAATGCAATAAGCAGAAGTGCACCCAAAAAATATGCTAGATGACCACCAAACTACAATGCAACATAGCTATTATAGTTCCCTGTTTTCTCAAGTAGCATTTTCCATGGATAAATCACAGATGCTATGTAGCTAGGATTCATCATCAGCAAAATAAAATATATAGCTTATATGCTTTTAGCGGTGAGATATACTGATGATGGTATATCAGTTACATAATGCAAATAATATCTATACATAAAGCATTATCTTAGTAAAATTCTTGGGGACATGATTCATATTTGCAATTTATTGACGAAAGATACGCGCATTTAAATCAGAAATGTCGCTCCGAAAAATAGCAGCTGAAGCAGCACAGGGAGAGAGTAAAAACAACATTTACCTTTGCGATTAATGGCTGCATTCCAATGTAATGTTTGACAAAGGAAATTGATTCTACTCATAATACCTTTTGTGGGATCACCAGCAGCCAAAATAGGATCACCACCAGCAATCAGGCAACTATTTTATTTTTTATGCAGTTGATATAGGAAAGCTCCATTAGCTGGGGGGTAATTAGCTTTGTGGCATTGGATACCATGTTAGATGCAGGATGAAACAGATAAAACTACTATGGATTCTAATATACCTTCAGAAGAGCAACAAAAATATGGATCTTGTAACCACAATGCAGGACAGAGCAAATAGCCACACCTTCTAGTTTTGCATCTGTAATCACTATTTCCCCTGATGGAGTCGCATGCAACAAGGATAGGTGACAAGCAACGCTTTATGTAATGTAATCCATCCTCTGCATTCCTGTACTGAAAATCAATGTAACTGCATCAGTAAATAGCTCAGTGATTCTAAGCATACTGGAAACAGAAATAAAAAATGGCAAACAAAATATGCAAGTAATCAGTACATGACAAGACACCATCAGAGAAGTGTGACTCTGGAGAATATGTTTGAATAAATATGAGCACAGGGATCACTGAAAGAAGATGAATTTGCCTTATTAGAGATTTATTGTTAAAATAAGCTCTATATCTAGCTGAAACTGAATTTGACTGAAGCTTTTAATTCCTATTCCTCTTCTATTACCTGATAATCTCTTTCCTTCAGCCGGCTTATGGAAGTTGTAGCAGCCACAGAAGTACAATGGGAAGGAAGCCGTACAACCAGTTGACGAAAACCAGTTTTAATTGGAAACCAACAATTCAAGATGCACAATAGAATTTATAAAAAAATTCATCTTCTCGAATTGCAGCAGGACAAGGATCTCCTGTTGTGTAAAACATGCAACTGACAAGATTAGTTTGTTGTCGCAAACTTGCATGGTTACAAGAGTACGCATCATTTGTTTCTTATCTTCAAAAACATGCCTGAATTGTTTTAGTAACTAATCTGTTCTGAAATTAAGTATCCTTTTACTGTGGCACAACCAAATTTATGACATTTCTCTGGACATGTTTGATGAAGATTAACCTTTACTATAGATATAGAGCTTATTTCAAAAGCCATGGTCTAGAACTACAATGCTTCCGAAACAAGAAATACTGCAAATAAAAAAAAACATGATTTTCTTTTGATTGCCAGACATTGCTCAGTCAGTACTAATTAGAATTGAGTGTTCAGCAAATTCTAGAAATCCACAGGACACCTTAGGCACAGCACCTAGAAGATTTTGGGGCAAACTTTAGGTAATGTCATGGATCACGGCATTTCAGCTAAGAAATCCTCTCGATGTCTAATTCACAACATCAGATTGGCTTTTTGAATCATGAATACCTACTGATAAATACAATGAAAATAAAGGTACAAGATCAAAGAAGTGTGACTCTAACAATGATTTCGAAGATTCCATCAAGTAATTACCTGAAGTACAATAGTAATAAGTTTCTGGAGACAAAATAAAAATTCCTACAGTGCCAACACGCTTGCACGCGATAAGCTATAGAAAATGTCAGAGTGCAGCGTAAATGAACAACAATGGTCAAGGAGCTTAAGGTTTGTCTGTGAGAACACATGTTGCTATCCGGTCAAGGAGCTTAATGACAAACCATTGTTTGTGGAACAAATTGAGGCAAATCAAATGCCTTATTGGCATATACATTATCTATCAGAATATATATTGCTATGTAACAAATCTCTGGTTGAATATTAAATTGACAAACTATTTAATATAACAAAACAGACAAGGTAGCGATGAAAAGTATAGATTACTTCTACCTCCTTGAATACCAACCAAAAAAAAATTGTAAGATTCATAATTGTATGTGCCAACAAATCATTTATATATAATCGCAACAAATCATTATTTCTAACCGAGTGTTTTTTGTTGGTCTGGTCATCCTCCACAGAGTCAAAGCTGTAAAACACTTTGGAAGGGCCCGGAAACGTCTCAATCAACTTGGAGTTTAGTTGATCAATGTACTCATTCTTCGTTGATAGGATAGCACGAGAACTCATGTAAGCGGCGTCACTAACATTTGCCAAGAGATCAGGGAAAATGTCTGCAACAAGGCGGTCAATCCCTTTCTCTTCATCATACTCAATAACAATCTCCTCCGAAAGACGGATATAATCATCCCCAACCGACTCTTCAACTCCATCACCAACTCTGAGAAGATATTGTGAGAACTCTGGGTCTGACTGTGCACGCATGTTTTGAGTGAGCCTTATCTTGCGAATCTGGTCCCATATATAGCTCCTCTGGAGGGTGGCATTGGTGATCTGAGCTCTAGTTCCCCGCGGAACCACAGGAAGAACCTGTCTGAAATCTCCTCCAAACACCATAATCTTACCACCAAATGGTTCCTCGCAGCCCATGATGTCTTGCAAGGATCTATCCAGACACTCAATGGATTGTCTCTTTGTCATCGCAACTTCATCCCATATCAAGAGACGGGCCGAACAAAGGAGCTCAGCAGTACCACTCTGCTTTGTGAAGTTGCACATGCTTTCATCACTGATTTTAATCAAGTACTACAAGCAATCATATATAGTGCAATAAGCAAATGCGAGTAGTAAAGGAGAAGGGATAGAGAATGCTCATGATGTTTTCCCGTGGTCTCGGAAGGATGGCGCCTTCCCCTACTCCATGTAGCGTTTCCGCTTTTCACAGGATCGAGTCGGAAGTGCTGATGAACAGACACAACAGTACATCACATAAATAAGCACCAATGTTTACATCTTTAAGTTATTACAAGTCTCAAATGATTTAAAACACGTGAGTAGCACAGCGGAAGAAGATACCTAAAATAACTACTACTCTCGACGGTACAAAGGCCGCACATCGAAGCCCTGCGATGTGGACCTGCTGAGAAACTCCACCAAGCAACAGCGGAAGCAAAAACGATACCTGCACAAAAACATAAAGAGCCAACCTCTGAGTACTAATTACTCAGCAAGATTTACCCGTCAACGTGGCTAACTACAGCCGACTCCTAGAATGCAAAGGCTACAAACAAGGCAGGCTGACTCACTTGCATCTATCCGCGCTAATTACTTGATCCTAATTTTAAATTTTAACTCAAATTAAGTAATTAGCAGAATAAGGTGCACTTATCTCTACAGCAGATATAAACAATACATCAGATCAACAGTGCAGTAGTAAGTACAGTAATAATACATAAGTATAGCAGTAAGAAACATCATCATCATCATCATCATCATCATCCATAATCACACTACAATGTGACTCAGTGAACAAGCGGGGTGCTCATTTCCGAGAGCGGCGGCATCAATGTACATCCTGCAGGAGAAACCTGACCACACGCCATGTGCGCCACAAAGGCCACACATAGCAACCTTTCACAAAGCCCCCGCAAGGCCGAATTCTAGCTGCTGCATCATGGCGAAACATCAGGTCCCACGCGACACCCGGCCCCGCCGTTGCCCGTGGTCCCATTTTCCCCAGAGCTGCAGGATAAGGTTCGTCCCCACGATTGCTAAGCTACGTCGGTTTACTGGGCCCATAAACACCAGCATGTGAATCAGTACGTTCAAAACTTGCTCAGCGGGGCCAACAACGAACGGTCCTTAATCGACACAGACGGGGCTACCACCGTGAAGGCCCAGCCTTCTCCAACCATCCTACATAAACAATCCCCGTCCGGTCTGCAACAAACCTAGATTCTGCTAGTACAATCCAGAGTAATTCCTATCATGCGAGTGGGACTTACCACTCGTCTTCTACCGTCCGCTAGCCACTAGCATAGCAAGTTCTAACGTTATCCTAGAACCAACTACTACAAAATAGGACACAAGGTAGGATCTGGAAGGGTAGTCCTAATGCAGTTCTAAGGTTTCACATCAACTCCTAATAAACCTAATGCACAAACAATTACTAGCCCCAATCAAGTGAGAAAATAAAAAATCTAAATAGGAAGGCATGCACCGGGGCTTGCCTGGCTCAAGGGCGGAGTTAGTGTTCTCAAACACTAGAGAAAGTCAATGTCTTCTCCTGAGCTGCTCAGCATCCTGCTCCTCCAGCTGCTCCGGAATCGCCTCGAGAGCTATAAGTCATGACCAGTAAATGCAAGTGAGATGCAATGAAATGATGCAACTAAGTTTAATGATACTTTCGTCTGAAGTATTTCCTTCATTGACTCTTGATTAAGTTAATTACATAAATTAACTTAAGTTGGTTAACTAGATTAAATCACTTTTGAAAATTAGTTTATGTCCAGTGGCACCTTCCTGGAGTCAAGTACCACTGAAAGTGATTTATGGTGAAATTTGATGAATTATTACTTTACCGATTATTTATAATGATTTAACTAGTACAGCAACTTAAATAAATCATTTAGAAATTAATTAGACATAAAATGACAGTAGAAAAATGCTCTGTAAGTGTGTTATCAGTTTAGTTATCAGCATGCAAGAGTTAAAGATTTAAAGATTAACAGAGAATTATTTATGAATGGACTTGGATTAACAAAGATAGACTTATGCATACATTAAAGGTTGAGCAAATGAATTCATAAACTGAGTTGAATAGATTCTGGAGTTGGGAAACTACTGGAGATCAAGAAGTGGTCACAGAACCCATCCAGAAAGTTTTAAACATTGGTTAACATGCATTGATTTATAAACAGAGCAGTAGGCTGTTTTGGTAGGTCTATCATTTTGATTGGACACTGCAGGCTATAACAAAGTGAGCGAAACTGTAACTCTGGATGTGTGTACTTTAGAGCTGGTGGGCACTGGTATGATAAGCATTCTTACAAGATTTCCCGAATTTTCTTATCAGGGATAGTTTATCACGGATTAACAAGTAGTTAGCATAAGAAATTTGCTTCACAAAACAGAATAGCTATTCTGGACTTGGAAACATAACTGAAGGTATGTGATTAGCAGAGTATACTGTGCATTTCTCAGAATGTTGCCATGTACAAGTGAAGCTCGATTTAACAAAGGGAATATGACAGAAAAAGGATCTCTAACAGGAGCATGAAAGGTATCTGAACTGAATTAGCATTTTTATTGCTTAGATACAAACATGCAGAGCATAACAGAGTAGGTTTCATACATCTGAGACACCAAGGATTTTTTTATTTATTTATTTTTAAACTTTTGAAAGGACTGAGATTGACTAGTACTACAGAGATGCTAGCTATAGCTTTTTCCTGCTTTCCTTGTACGACATGCATGGTCGATGGAACAAATGGCACCAATGCAGCATAGAGAGCTCACCGCAGTGCGCAGACAACTCAAAGAAGCGTCATGGCAGCTTGGCAACAGCAGGAGCAACACAGCAGCTCGGCAACAGCAGGAGTCATCGAGGCTCACCAGAATATGGCGAGCTCAACCCATTAGCTCAGATCGGCAGTACAGCAGCAGGGAAAAACCAGCTCGAGTACGGCTGCAGCGCTCCCACGGTAGGAAGCTACGGATGGCGAGTGGTCGCCGGAGTTGGTGGCCGCCGGTCGTGAGGAAGACGACGCAGACTTGCAGGACAGTTCACCAGCGAAGGAGACAGCCCGAGCTTGGGGAAACCCACCGAGGAGCTTGCCGTGGCGCCCTTCGTCAGGATCCAAGCCGCATGCAAACTGTTCTGCTGCTGCACCGATGCTTGCTGCTCTGGCTTCGCTCAAGGGGAGAGAACGGAGAGAGGCAGAATGGGGAGTGGTCGGGAGGATAAGGTGGTGCTTGAGCTCCTGAACCTGGACGAGATTTGGGGACTTGGCGAGATGAACAGGCTCAGCTGGTGATTAAAGGAGAGGAGGCGCCGTCCACACTGCCCAATCGGAGAAGAAGAGAGGACCAGCAGTGCCAACGACAGACGGGCCCCACGGGATCTTTTCCATTTTCCCGAATTTCCAGTCAACCGAATTCCCCGAATTTGTGCACACAAATTGGAGTAGTAAACGAGCTCCAAAAATCACAAATTTAGTCTCTTTGGAAAGGTCTTTGAAAAGATCTTCCATCTGACCAACATGCACAACTGGAATCCAAAGGAATTTCAAATGGCAGCATTTCAAAGTTAATCACTTTTTCAGCTTTGGGGATTTATTTGGGCATCCAAACGAATTTGTAAAATCACCAAAAATTCTCCAAAATTCTCCTTTGAGATGATCTATCCAGAGAAATTTTTGTTGGCTCAAGTCATTACTGGAAATTTTGAGTTCCTTCACGAGCCTTGATTTGACAATTGTTTGAATAAATGATTTCGAATTTGAAAATGATTTGGTTTGAAGTTCTGTTCAGTTGTGAGGTGTGCACTAGCTGGGTTGCAGTGACACGGGGTGTCACACTCCACGTTGGGTCACTCTCGCCGGAGTCTCGACCCCGTCCCTCCGCTCGATGGCGATCCCTCATAGAGCACACTTCACCCTCCGAGTGAAGTCGCGGGCACGTCCCGCCGGGCTCGATCCCGGGTACTCTTCCGGAGATTGATGCGTGCCAAAGGGCGCTCCACTAGTGATGCTTCTTTCGCACGGGAAGCTCCAAGACCGTGTACAAACTTGTGTCGACTTCCACAATCTCCTTGGACAGCTCAACACCGACGCCTAACCGGTCTAAGCCTTGCCATAGACCAAGAGTAACAGCCCTAGATGACTCTCTCAAGCCCACACTAGCCTAGAGATCAAAGGATGCAACTTGCTACTCTCTCAAGCACTAGAATCACTCCAAATCCTTCTCAAGTGCTTCACACTTCTCCCTCTTGGCTTCTTGGCAGCACCTCACCTCTTTCCTGGGTCTAAGAGCACCTCAAAGAGGTAAACAACCGACTATATATAGGCCACCAACCTCAAACTAGCCGTTGTCCAAAAGTGCCCAGTCTGCGTAATGACCGTACAATAGACCGTACTGTCCGGTCTCCATTCTGACCGTATTGTCCGGTCTTCACCAGACCGGCATCCAGGGAGTGCTGCTCCTCTTCTCAAAGCAGACCGCATTGTACGGTCTCTAGGACCGTACTGTCCGGTCTCCACTTCTTCTTCAGACAACAGAAACTTCTCCTTCTCTGTTGCTCTTCACCTGTAAGACCGTACTGTCCGGTCTCTGACCGTATTGTCCGGTCAACTGTCCGGTCTTCATTCTTCAACTTCCAGAAACTTCAGCTTCTCTGTCTGGAAAACTCAATAGAGACCGTACTGTCCGGTCCCTAGGACCGTACTGTCCGGTCAACTGTCCGGTTTCCATTTCTCCACTTCCAGAAACTTCAGCCTTTCTGTCTGGATTTCCTCTGTATACCGTATTGTACGGTCTCCATGACCGTACTGTCCGGTCTCCTCTGACTTCGCAGCTTCGATCTTCTTCTTGATCTTCTTCTTCCAAAACTTGAACTTCTTGGTTCCTTCAAAGCTCTTCTGCCACCCTAGCCCCTGAGAGACTCACCATGCATCCAATGATCTCTATAACTAGTGTGCACTAAGAGAACCACCTCGAACCCTCTTGATAGTCCGGTTTTTCCTATGGACTCAAGCTAACATCTAACCAAGCAACACCCGCTTGGATCTTAGCATGTCCTTAGCCTTGTTCCATATCTTCTCCGCGACTCCATCAAGTCCGTTCTTGTGTCGATGAAGGCAACCAATCATCCTTTTCATTAAGTTCATGGTGTGTTGGCGTTCACCACCAACGGACGGAGCTTTCTTCATATGTGACCTATAAGATCTCACAAAAGTATTAGTCACATTCATGGTTCTCATCCTATCACCAAAACATTCATACCTTGAGGTTTCCCTAGCTCCAATGGTCATGAAGGCTTCATGTACTTCTAACTGCCATGCATATGCAGAGGCCATAAGTTGTCAGTGTACACCTTCCCCACATATTTTTTCTTGAAATTTGTCACTAGGTGCCTCATGCACTCTCTGTGCTCTGCTGTGGTGAAGACTTGCTTAACTTGATCTAACCCCTTCCCCGCATCAATGCATATTGCTAATCCTGGGACATCTCCGATTACAGAATGCAACTTCTCCATGAACCATTTCCAGTTATCACCACTTTCAGTCTCCATGACAGCATACACCACAGGATAGAGCCAGTTGTGTGCATCAACACTACATGCAGTAGCCAGCTGCCCCTTAAACATGCCAGTTAAGAAGGTACTATCAACCGCTAGGTAGGGTCTGCAACCTTTCAGAAATCCATCAACACATGCCTTGAACGCCACAAACATCCTACTAAAACGCCTCACTTCTTGTAGCTCATGATACTCAATGATGACAACACTGCCAGGACTTTTCTTCTCCACTTCTGCTTTCCATCTGTACAACAAGTCAAAACTCTCATGCCAGTTCCCATATACCTTCTCTAGTGCTAGTTGCCTACCTGCATGCACTCTATTGTATTTGATCTCAACATGCCACTTGTCCTTTAGCCTTCTCTGAAGTTCTTTGGCTCCTATACTTGCATCTTCCCTCATCCAGTCCAACACTTGATCACATATCCAGTCCTGAGTAGCATTCCTCATTTTCTTGCTTCTCCTCCTGCTGCCACAACTATGAGGTTCGGGGTTCACTTTAACCTGCAAAAGACACCACAGCACTCAGTAGCAACATATATCCAGTTTTAAGAAAATATACCAAGTAACCTACACAAGAACATACCTCAATTGTGGTCTTGTCAGCAATTGTAGAAGCATGGATTCTCCATTTGCACTTCCTCGATTTCTTAGCTGCACAATACACTCTTATTCTATCAGGGTCACTTTTTTCAGTTCTGAACTCAAATTCATGCTTTATAGCATGCTAAGATAGAGCAATCTTAAAATCTGCAATAGAAGGATATAGAGACCCAACAGTCATTGGTGGGTCTGATCTATCCCATGCAGCTTGGGGTATGTCATCTGGCATGGCATCTCTTGCAACCCAGTCGTCAGCCTCATCAGATTGAACTACATTTGTTGTAGCCACATTTCCCTCCTCTTCTTCCTCACTACTTGAATCACTCCCTTCCTTGTTGTCCTCACTGTCACTCTCTTCCTCACCCTCACTGTTGTTTTCTTCATCAGCTACATCATTCGGTGTCTCAGGTACATGCTCTTCGGGCTCATCTAAGTCAACATTGACACCATATGCAGCCTCATCATTGACACCAACATGCTCAAACATAGGAAAAGGATTCGCCAGATATGAGGTATCACATAGCACAGGTAATTTAGATGTTGAGGCTCCTTTACCAGACTCAAGCACTGCTGAACCTGCATCTGCTACATCAGCCTTTTACAAGTTGCAAGATTTGCCATTGCCATCACTGCCGGTGTTTTCAGAAACAGAGATAGATGGAGCATTTAAAGAGTTCTCAACCACAGATTGCTCGGTTCCCTTTATTACTGTATTAACATGTAGCTCAAAGTACTTATTGGATGCAAATTTTGAAAACAAAGACATCAGTTCTTGATCAGACCTAACATCACAGTGAGCTTTCGAAACCGGGTCTACGTAAGTTAACAACACAGTCTCATTAAGCTTCCACGGGTACTTGTCATAGAGCCATTCTATAAAGTCTTTGTAATTTGCCGTGTCAGACTCTATGAATTCACTCGCTGTGTAACCGCCTGGAAATTGCTTTCTACGTTCTTTTGACACTGCATGTATCCTGAGTTTCATTTTGTAAGTGCAAGATGGATCCATCCTGCGAACGAACACATCTATGAGTCAGGTAACTCTACCCCTAATCGAAGTAAGCGCACAGATAGACAACTATTTCGGCTTCTACCGCACCAATACATGAGGAGACATGGACTTACCCATCGGGGACCTGGGACTCATCCATTATCTGGAACTGCTTCATCGAACGCGGAGACGAATCCATGTTGATGCGCCGCCTCCAATCCCTTCTTCCTGACCGCGCCGCCTCCAATCTCTTCTTCCTGACGCGTCTCCTCCGGATCCTCAATCCATCAACGACGGCGACGTGGATTCGGGGGCATCGGCGGCGCGCATTTGGGGGCGACGGCGGCGTGGATTTGGGGGCGGCGATTTGGTGAGCGAGATGGGCTAGGGTTCTATCCAGAGACAGTGGCGGCATGGGGAAATTTCGACCTGCAGTACGCAAGTGTGAGCGAGACTTCGTCTTGGTGTACGCTCGCACGGCCTGGAATCCTCATTGACTCACTCCAATATCGGGCCCACTCTCAGGATAAGCAAGACACAGGGGCATCATGGTCATATTTCAAAAGAATTCACGGTTCATTCTAACGTCGTTGACGGCAGTGGCAAATATGTTCAAGAATTGTAACATGGCTGGCAAATTTCGGATTAGCGTTTTTGCGATGGCAGATATCTGCACCGGAGAAATTGCAATGGCAAATATCTAATTATTCCAAAAATAGACTCCCAAAAAGCTGGTTTTGGGAGCTTCCAAAAATCTATTGGGAGCAAAAAATAATCTCTACTCCAACAGTTCCCAATACTTCGTTCCAAAATACAAATTGTTGCCACATTTTCTATCCGAATAGAAAGCGCACAACCAAAAATATGTTTTTATCAGTGCGTGTCTCTGTTTCAGTACGCCATCTTCATCATGGGCTGCGTCTACTAGCAGATCGATCGCGGGCCACGATGACTAACTAGATTGATGCTGGACCTCTGGAACAGCCTAAATGGATTCGTTAGCAGGTGTAGAAGGTAAATGCATGATCAATTTGGTCTAGTTTGTAGACTGAGATGCGAATTTAGCAGATTTGCTGCTTGAGCTTGGAATGAGGGAGAAGGGATTAATTTTCAGGAAGAAGAACCAACAGCCACAGGGTTGCAGTAGAGCCCGATTCAGCCGTAGCAAGTAGCATCAGGTGTATCAAGCAAGCTGCAGCACCACGCATGTGTATGGGGGGCAAGAAAAACAATCCGAAGCAAGTTTGGAGCGGTGGGTCAACGGCGGGATGCTCGGCAGTGGTGGTGAAAAACAATCGCGGCGGCGATTGCAATCCCAGCTCGTTCGGCCGCAATCACGAAACGAGTTGTCATTGTGGTGCGCAAAGTCAGGAAGCAACAGATGCAAAATTCATCGGTTGATCGGTGAGGGAAGAATGACGTGATCTCCGTCAAGGTGCGGCGGCGGCGGCGTGATTTTCAGCAGATTGCAGCCACGACAGGGAAACTGCAGGCGTTGGAGGAGAGGGATGAGAGAAGAAGTCTAGCGGGAGGTGTGGGATAATCGCGATTGGGAGTGCGAGCGGGAGGCGGCAAAAAACGTCAGCGAGCCGGTGTCTATTGGGCGTGGCGGAAAAATTGGAAACGAAGTTGGGAGCTGTTGGAGAGGTTGATTCCGGCTTCGTTCCCAAAACGAGACTTTTGGCAATGAGTATTGGGAATTGTTGGAGATGCTCTTAGGTCAAACAACTTGTTATGACAGTGTATATGAAGTTAGAAAATATACCATAACATCATAATTTGATGATATATAAGAGCAAAGAACAAGCATTATGTAAGCAAAAGGATGACGCATCATGGCGTGGCTTATGAGCTAGTCAATTTATGAAGTTGAGGCATTTTGATTTGGATTTCGTATAAAACCCTGAAGACAAAAAAGGGACTTCTTTTTCTTCCGATTGAGCTTCACGCAGGTCCAGGGGGCAGAGCCACGTGTAGGCCAACCTGGGCTCTGCCACCAGTTAAAAAAAAGTCGGCCAAAATTTTGTGATTTTCGCGGAAATTTCGTTCTACTGGTCCCTCCATATTTGGTGTTACCAGCCGGTTTTTAAATTTTTGACCAAATTTCATTCAATTTTTCAAAAAATTTGGACCAAACCGGCCGATTTTTCACCGATTTTTGTTATATCGCCCTTGACCTGTAATTTTTTTATACCAAAATTTGAAACACTGTCCGCCACCCCCTTGGCTGTGCAAAATTTACTAGGATTTGTAGTTCATTCGTTGATATAAATTAGAAAATGGCGTTCACTACATGATAGTTTGCTCATTCGCTCCTGGTTGGCCCTGCTTGGATTCGTTTCTGGCTCCGCGAGTGCGCAAGTCCGACAACGGGTTTTCCAACCAGCTGCATTTTCATTCGTTTTCTGATCCATATTCATGCGTAGAAACTTAGCTTTGAAAGAGTATTAGCGGTAAAATAGTGATAATGGTCATCATAAATTTTACTTCGTTGGAGAGTAGTGGCATTAATAAAATGAATTCAGCAGAATTTGCAAGTGTAGGAAGAAAACAAAGTGATTCTTGCATATGTCACGTGAAATATGTGTTGTGAAAACATATCTATATGAACTTATCCTATAATTTATCTTTAGTTTATGACTTCATTTTCACCCCATAACAAGTTGTGTGATCCGATTAAGCAATTTTCAAGTTTTCTGACTAAAATGCACCCACCACTCAAGGTGCAAATTTAATCCTTGCATCTCATACCAGGAATTAGCACTCAGAAACATGCCATCATCACCTCGAACTACTGCACCTGTCGTGCACTTATTGTACAAAAATATTACTGATAAATCTAATATTTGATTCTATACTCTATGAAGCAAAACTAAACATTGTGCCTCCCTGGTAAGTTGGCAGAATAAATGGAGGGATTAGAGAGGACAACGAAACAAAAGGACACTACAAAGTTTGTAACCGAGAACAGGAGGAAATTGGGCACGGAAGCGCCGGCGAACGGATACTGCCTCTTGATGATGGCGTGCTGCCTTGTTCTTAACCGACCGCGCCATAGCGACCTCCATAACGTGAGCGACTTGGTTGCCGGCGCAATCCACGTTGTGATCCAGAAGACCAACACCTGGATGCACACGTTTATAGCCAGCACCCCGTAACTAACGCCCTTGTCCGTGACGGCAGTCAAGGCAACGTAGAACGCCAGCATGAGGCTGTTGAGCGACAGCCACAGGCCGTGCAGCGCCATGATGAAGCTCTTCCACGAGCCGGCGGAGCGCGACGCCTTCCCGTAGACGAGCAGGATCACCGTGGCCACGGACGTCGCCACGGCGAAGGTGTTGAGGAACATGAAGCATGTGAAGGCGGGGTTGTCCTTGAGGTTCGCCGTGCCGTCATCGCCGTAGCCCCCTGCCAGTTGGAACCCGGCGGCGAATGCGACGGTGGCAATGAGCCCGGCCACCACCGAGAGGCTGTCGGACGCTATCTCGACCCCCTTCCCCATGTCCCGGCCGCTCCATGGCTTCACGTGGTCCTGCCTCTGTGGTCGGGGTTGTGCGCCAAAGGCAACGAGGATCAGCACCAGGCTTATCTGACATGGCATATGCACAAAAAGGTTATGGACTCATTCGTGATCGCGAAATAAATTAGTTGCAAGAACTTGAAAACTGGAAAAACAAACTGTAATCATGCATATATATTCAGATGTTGAATGCTTGTTGCTATCTGACATTGCATATGCACAAAAGGTTATTAGGGACTAGATAAAAAATAGAAATAATAATTGTAATCATAGGCAGATATTGAATTGTCCTAGTAGAATATAAGGGTTTCTAAGTTTGGTCAAAGTCGATGCTAACCATTGTGAAGAAACTGGTCGATTTTTCGGCGAGGTCAAACGGCGTGAGGCCATCGTCGTTGAGCACATCGGCGCGCACCTTGCCCTTCCTTAGCAGGGCCTCCACGACGCCCGGCGCGCCGGCGGCCACCGCGAGGTGGAGCGGCGTGTTCCCCTCCCTGTCCCGCGCAGCATGGGGTCCCCGATGGCGACCGACACGACGGAGGCGCGCTTCTCCTTGGCCGCGGCGTGCAGGAACGTGCCGCCGCCGTCGTCCCGAAGCTCGCCGGCGTCGGGACAGCTCCTTATCAGCTCCCGGACGACGCGGTCGTGGCCCATCCGCGCCGCGACGTGGAGCGCGGAGAGGCCGCCGGAGCGGTCCTTCCTGTACGCCGTTCGCGGCGGCCGCCGGACGCCGCGAAATGGAGCGGGGTGCTGCCGTTGCCGTCGACCTCGTCGGCCAGAGACGGCCTCCATTCCAGCAGCAGCTCAACCATTTCTGCATGCACCGGAGTGAATGAGACCACTTGGATATATCACGACGTGGCTAGAAGAAATGAGGAAAGCTAGCAAGCAAGCAGCTAACACTATGTAAGAAACCAGTTCAAAATTGCGGATGGGCTGGTGGCCCAGTGGCAACGGCGCAAGGGTGCGTCCGTGCCGGCGGGGGTTCGAGCCCCCGTCCCGCACCTGGCCTCCTGAAGGCCGCACCAAGGTGGTGCTTTCTAAAAAAAAAAGAAACCAGTTCAAAAAAAAAAAAAAAAAAAAACCGGAGGTCTGGAAGACGGCGGCGTGCAGAGCGTTCTGCGAGCCCGGCCCGGCGGGTGACGCGTCCCTGCACGAGGTAACAATCGCTCTGACGGCCTGCACCGACCCGCTCACCACCGCCAGGTACAGCGGCGACACGCCGGCGTTGTTCAGCTCGGACGCCGTCGCCGTCGCCGCCGAGACAAGGACCTCCACCGCCGCTCCGTGGCCGTGCCTCGCCGCGAGGTGCATGGCCCTGTCCCCGGCCTCGTTCTTGCAGTCCAAGACGCTCTCCCCGCGTTCCCGGGCGAGCTCGACGAGGACCGCCACGGCCGTGGCGTGCCCCGCCCTCGCGGCGCGGTGCAGCGGCGTGTCTCCAGCGCCGTGTTCCGGCGTGACAGAAGGCCCGTCTTCTCCCTGAACCTTAGGTGGAGTTCCTGGATCATCTCTTCATGGCCATGCTCCGCCGCCACGTGCAGAACCGTGTTTCCCTCCGCGCTTGCCTCGAGTATGTCGCACCAACCATCATGCTGAACAATGCCTGAAACGGTGGTCGGTGCATGCAAAATCAAATTAGAAGTTGATCATCCAAGGGACTAGTATACATGGTGATTACTCCCTCCGTCTAAAAATATAAAGATTTGTTGGCTGGCGGGCGACAAGTTTGAACATTCGTCTTATTCAAAAAATTTATAAAAATATAGAAAACAAATAAGTCATACTTAAAGTATATCTAGTGATAAAAACAAGTTATACAAAATAAACAATATTATCATAAATTTTTTGAATAAGACGAATGGTCAAACTTGATGTCATCCAGTCAACAAATCCTTATATTTCTAGACGGAGGGAGTAAATATGAATTTGATTTAAACATTTTGAGTGTATGATACTGTTGACTTTTATTTGTCTTATATTATGTGACCATTTTACTATATTAAATTGAAGTTGTAATATGTACAGAAGTATGATATTACAAGTGTACTTTTCAAGAATAATATATCCGCACATATGATTTTTCTTTCGGTCAAAATTTGTTGAAAACTATACACTGAGTCAAATTTTAAAATAATTGACCTAATTTTGGTTAAAGCGCATCATCATTTGAAAATATAGGCTGCAAAGTGAACTAATGAAGTAAAAAAAAAAAAGATCAATATCCAGAGGAGAGTTTCTTAAGTACCTTTGCGTTGCTCATGTGCTTCAGCACCGTGCTGTTGCAGCAGCAGGGCCATGACCTCCTCCGTCCGCCCTCTGTGGACAGCGTGATAGAGAGAAGGGCACATGTTCATCAAGCGTGCGCCCTCATCCCTGGGCTGATGAGTAGATGAGTCGCGCGAAGGGTGCGCGAGCTGGATGTACTGCTGGTGATGATCCTCCATATCGTATCGATTGAGTGCGTCTATATCTTCTTGGGAAAAGGGAAATCTACTATGCGTCCGCAAAAGATGGGGGCAGAGCTGAATGTGAATTTATAATATGATGATGATACCTCTCCGTAGACCAGTGGCGTGAGGTCTTCGGACTGACGTGGTAATTCTTCAGACTGACAGCTTTGCCTCGTGTGGATGCTGGGTGCCCATGCATGCAGACAAGTCATGAGTCTCATGACCCATGTCGTCGAGCGGGAAATTACTCCAAAAGAGATGGTTCCGGACTGAACTCAAACGCTGAATTATCGTCAGGAAGAAATTAACCAGCCAGCTAGGGTAAACTGATTCGGAAGAAGCGTGCACCGTTAGCTCAACAGTCAAGAATAATGTCAGTCTCTAACGAGAACACATGACATGCATCATTCAGACCTCGAGGTCAAGAATGTCACAGTCAAGAATTGTCAAGGATGGAGCCATCCGCTCGTTGCAGGCAGCGAGAACCTGGCAGTAAGTAGCGAGGAAGCATTCGCACTCACGTCATCAGGCGTACGTGTGTTATCATTGGGTCGCGTCATCGTCGTCGTCGCCGGCCGTGTACTGGACGCCACCGTGGCTGACAAGTAACTAGGATGGGTGGCGCGCTTCGCCGCGCCCGTCATGCAACACAACCGGCCATTTTAATTCGCTTAGCGCTGATTCTGTCGGCAGATGACTCTCTATTGGGATTTCTGTGGCCTATTTGTGTAATTTTGTCCTTTACCCTTAAAGCTTAATGCTTGTTCGATTGTTATTTGTAACTTATTTTCAGCCTCTAAATGACCTTGATGGGCTTGCATAGTATGTTTGATTCCATGTCGTTGGGATAATAAATATTGATTCTTCTGACCACTTTCACCATGCATTAGCGTGTCAAGTTACTCTTTAACTATGTTACCTCCACAATTTTTTAATGCCAGGACACGATATGTAACTGTTGACAGTAGATAAGATCATCCAGATCTTGAATCCCGAACGTATCTATCCACAACATATATCCGATCATGGAAGAAACTAAAGGGACAAATAAAGCTCCGAGACATATATCCAATCATGACACATTCAATAACGAAAACTTGATGAAATAGGAAAGCACAAATAACTTTGTAAACAGTCTAGTACAACATGAGTAAAAAATACAGCTCCATTCACCATATCCCAGGAAGCATAACTACACCCCTAGATGTTTGTACGGTAGCAAATAATTAGGTCAAATACCAAAAGAGACAAAACTGAGCGCAGGCGACATGGTTTGCATACATTCATGTCTAAGGCCTAGTTCCGCTAGGCGCCGCCGAATCGGCGACTAGGCGCGACTAGGCGCGAATCGGAGCCATGCCGCGTCGATTGGGGCCAAATCGCGCGTCTAGGCGGCGGCGGCGGCGGATCTGAGCTCCGGAGGGAGGGAGGGAGGGGGAGGGGGAGGCGCGGCGGCGGATCTGAGCTCCGGAGGGAGGGAGGGAGGGGGAGGGGGAGGCGCGGCGACGGAAGGAGGGGGGGAGGGGGGGGGGGAGGCGCGGCGGCGGAAGGGGAGCGAGCGGCGGAAGCTGCGAGAGAGAGGAGGAGGATGCGCGGCTGGAAGGGGCGGAGAGGAGGCGGCGGCGGTCGACGCATGAGCGGCCGGGAGGGGCGGAGCCGAGGGGCAGAGGGGAGGCGGCGGCGGCGTTGCAGTTTCAGAGAGAGAGAGAGAGACGGCTGGTGGAGTGGAGCTCGCAGTGCGCTCGTGGAAGGAGGAGATTCCGTCCAGCTCCATCTCTACTCTAGGGTTAGAAAGGAGAATGGGCCGGCTGGCTGGTGGGCTGGGCCTGTCTCCCTCTTTTCTTCTCTATTTCCTCCCTTTTCTTTATTCTTTTCCTTTTCATCTCTATATTGGCAAAACGCCTAGAAAAACGCCTAGGACCGCCTAGGCGCGATTACTCCCGCCTAGGCGCTAGGCAGTGGGTCACCGCCTAGAATCCGCCTAGCGCCTAGCGAAACTAGGGTCTAAGGTCAGTCCACAATGTAATAGAACAACAACAAACTGTTCAATCCGACCCCCATCTTGAATACCTTTTGGATAAAAGGATGCAAAACTGAAATCATAGCAAAGTTCCTGTAAGTGCAAGGACCACAGTCATGTTAAGTCAGAGGCAAGTGATATGTCTAGTTTTTCTCTTCCTAAGCTCAAGAAATGGAAGTGACTACAGCAGCAAATGTATATGTGATAGCTGAAAAGACAAAAAAGAATTGATAAAGGGAAAAAACATATGATGTAAGAGTCCAATAAAATGATGGGGGAAAGATGTACCTGATAGCTTATTCAGAAAATGAGTAATAAACAATGATCATAGTTTTGATTTGTAATAATTCTCGTTGAGTCAAAACATGAAATGCATAGAGCATGAGAGAATATAGTTCTATGAAACGTCAAAATTTGCAATCTGATTTCATTTGAAGTGGCTTATATTCTTGGCATGAAATGTTTGGGGTTGTATGTACAGAGATCATATATGAGTTCTACTGAGTGGGAAATAGCCAAAAGTACAATTATCAACTACCTCTAGCATGGAGTAGCTGTCAGAAGGACCCTACTGGTAAGGTTGTTGAAATTTGTACAGCTGTAGTATTTTCAATTTTTTGTATTTCTGTAGAAATATCTGCATAATCATACAACAACAACAACAACAACAAAGTCTTTTTATCCCAAACAAGTTGAGGTTGCCTTCATACTGCACATTGGAATATATCTGTATGGTAAAATCCTATCTATCTTAGAAACTGAAATTCACCTATTCCGTTCAGGCTTGTATTTCATGTAGGAATTTCATGAAACTGCTTTCTACGATGGGAATTTATGGTCCATCATCAATTCAACCAGCCTTAGCTATCAGGACAAAATTCATCGGACGTAAAACGTGTATGAGCAAGCAGAATTTGTGCACAGGAATTCTGGAAAATGTGAATGTTCCGCAATTTCAAAGAGAATAACTGTAAAATGTTTTTTAAGAGAATAAAGGAAAAGTAAATTGTATCCAAAATTGAATCATATATCTAAATTAACAAATTTAGCAGTTTTGCAGCTTGTTGTCGAACACTACAATCTTTCTTCCATCACCTTAAGTCATAGTTCAGGATGGATGGACATCACTTGTTCCGTGTGGAACATGGACTCCAAGAAACATATATGTATATCTCTAAATTTTCTCTTAGGAACAGAAGAGGACTGATGGAAGGCAATGAGTTAAAATGTTAACATGAAATTTATCTTAAGAAAAAAGTACTTATCTGAATGCTAGTAAATATCGGTAGGGTCATGCAGTGATCGTGCAAGCTATCATGGGCTACACATGTGAACATATTCCAATAGGAACTGGATAAAACATCAGTTTAATGACTTTAATCTTTTGCAAGCAATATTGCTTTAGTCCCAGGCTTCCAGCACGAGCAGCAGGCTATAATATAGGAAGACAAAACAGGAAGACCAAGCAAAACTTGTCATGACTTTTTTTTTTTAATTTTTTGGAAACAGTACAATGAAAAACTCCTTGTATGGGGGCACCAGTAAGAGGACTATTCTCCCCTAAACTGTAGGAAATATTAAATAACAGGAAGTGCAGGCAGAGGCTGCACACGTTTTTTGTTGCTTCTAATAATAATACTAACCAACATAAACATGTAGCAGTGTGAATTAATTTCACCAAAAATAATAAGAGGATATGTTTGAAACCATGGTAAGTAATTAAAATGCAAAGAAGGAAAAAAAAAGTATAGAGGAACCTTGATAGCAATCTAATTTCAGTTGACAGTATCATGTAATAGGCAAGGGAAAAAGCTTCGATATCCCAGTCAGCAATCTGATTCCATTTAACCTGCAAAAGAATAGCACTGTTAGAAGCCCAGAATACATCTGCATAAGAATTGATTGGAAAGGCACTTCCATTTGTGATGCCGAACAAAAGAATCTGTAAAAAATTCAGGAAATAGGCCTGACTTGTCTTGGAAGTTTTATCACAGGCCATCACCAAATATACCAATACTTTCTCCCAAAACAAAAGGAGGCACCGAGCAGCAGGGGGCAGTGTAGGAACAGAGCACATGGTCACGATTCAAGCAGAGCACCAGTACATCAGTATAGTTGCAGAAGTTCTACCTAGAGCTGAGCACAAATCTATTGAATCCAAAAAAGGAGAATGAGGGAAATTCAGCCCAAAAAAAGGAGAGAAATCAGAGGAAGGGGAAATGTAGATTTCACCATGCCTGGTGGGAAGGATCGGATGTAGCACCTGGCGCTAAGCACAAAGTGAAGCACAGGGGAAATTGAAGCAAGGAAAGAGAGAAATCAGAGGAAGGGGAAAAGGTAGATCTCACCTCATCGCAGAGATGTGGAGACTCTGACGCACAGTCGCTCCCACGATGGTGCCTTCAGCCACGGCAGTCGTCTGCTGCAAACAGAGGCTGCGGCGAGGTCATGCTAGGCCCTGCCGCGCCGCCGTTGACCAGCTGCTCGCCCCAACTCCACACCGCTGCACCCCAATAGCCCTCACACAAAATCCGAAGTGTGCGAAGCTAGACCAGGAGCGCTCATCCATCCCAACGGTGCCCTGCCATGGATGCGGCCAGCTAGGGTTGAGAGAGGGAGAGGGAAAGAGAGAGGGAGAGAGAGACGGAGGGAGGGAGGGAGGGAGAGCTCTTGCACCTGGGCGTATGGGGGATCCTTGCCGGAGTAATGGATACCCAACGAATTGGCGATGGAGGAGGAGGAGCGGGAGAGGCGGCAGCGGCGGGTCGGAGCAGCGCGACGAATGAGGACGGCGCGATTTTTTCCCTGTAAGCCCGCATCACCTAGGCCCATCCGCTCCGCCTACCCACGCCTCGCCGCCGCCGCACCGCACCAGGTAGCCGCAGACGGTGGCGGGGGCGCTCGCGAGGGAGGGCTGGCGAGGCGAGGTCGCGAGGAAGGAGGAGGCAGAGAATCCATGGCTGCGGTCCGTCGAAAGAAAGGCAGAGACGCGAGAACAGAACGGTAAAAAAACGACGTGTCAACTCCGTAGCCAGCCACGATAGGGCAAAACGCTCTGCAACGCCCCTGCCTCCCATGTATGGAGATTAGTCATGACAATCCCCAGTTGGATATCCGCGGGCATGCGGATAATAGGCACCCGTTGCCATTTTTACGCACGTCGCCGCTCCCCCGTCCCTTCCTTCCAGAACGGATCAGATATTCTCCGTTCCCTCTCCTGTCCGCGCCGATAGCACATCACGCAGCTCATGCTCTACACGGCGCGCGCGGAGTGGTCTCGGTGGTGGGGCGGGCGTCACCGTTCGATCCTCACAGCCATCGCCGCCGACGGCCCGGATTCAAGACGATCTGCAGCAAATCAGCCGGGCTCCTCTAATCCGGCCATGTGGAAGACGACGGCCACGGTGCTGTAAGCTTCATGACCATTGGAGCTAGGGAAACTCCAAGGTATGAATGTTTTGGTGATAGGATGAGAACCATGAATGTGACTAACACTCCTTGTGAGATCTTATAGGTCACATATGAAGAAAGCTTTGTCCGTTGGTGGTGAACGCCAACACACCAAACTTAATGACAAGGATGATTGGTTGCCTTCATCTACACAAGAACGGACTTGATGGAGTCGCGGAGAAGATATGGATCAAGGCTAAGGACATGCTAGATCCAAGCGAGTGTTGCTTGGTTAGATGTTAGCTTGAGTCCATAGGAAAAACCGGACTATCAAGAGGGTTCGAGGTGGTTCTCTTAGTACACACTAGTTATAGAGATCATTGGATGCATGGTGAGTCTCTCAGGGGCTAGGGTGGCAGAAGAGAGTTGAAGGAACCAAGAAGTTCAAGTTTGGAAGATGAAGATCAAGAAGAAGATCGAAGCTGCGAAGTCAGAGGAGACCGGACAGTACGGTCATAGAGACCGTACAATACGGTCTACAGAGGGAATCCAGACAGAAAGGCTGAAGTTTCTGGAAGTTGAAGAATAGAGACCGGACAGTTGACCGGACAGTACGGTCCTGGGGACCGTACAGTACGGTCTCTATTGGAGTATTCCAGACAGAGAAGCTGAAGTTTCTGGAAGTTGAAGAATGAAGACCGGACAGTTGACCGGACAATACGGTCAGAGACCGGACAGTACGGTCTTACAGGAGAAGAGCAACAGAGAAGGAGAAGTTTCTGTTGGCTGAAGAAGAAGTGGAGACCGGACAATACGGTCCTACGGACCGTACAATACGGTCTGCTTTGAGAAGAGGAACAGCACTCCCTGAATGCCGGTCTGGTGAAGACCGGACAATACGGTCAGGATGGAGACCGGACAGTACGGTCTATTGTACGGTCAAGACTGGGCACTTTTGGACAACGGCTAGTTTGAGGTTGAAGGCCTATATATAGTCAGTTGTTTACCTTTTTGAGGTGCTCTTGGACCCAGGAAAGAGGGGAGGTGCTGCCAGGAAGTCAAGAGGAAGAAGTGTGAAGCACTTGAGAAGGATTTGGAGTGATCCTAGTGCTTGAGAGAGTAGCAAGTTGCATCCTTTGATCTCTAGGCTAGTGTGGGCTTGAGAGAGTCATCTAGGGCTGTTACTCTTGGTCTATGGCGAGGCCTAGACCGGTTAGGCGTCGGTGTTGAGCTGTGCAAGGAGAGTGTGAAAGCCAACACAAGTTTGTACACGGTCTTGGAGCTTCCCGTACGAAAGAAGCATCACTAGTGGAGCGTCTTTTGGCACGCATCATGTGCGGAGCCTTACCTCCGGAAGAGTACCCGGGATCGAGCCCGGCGGGACGTGCCCGCGACTTCACTCGGAGGGTGAAGTGTGCTCTAAGAGGGATCGCCTTCAGGCGGAGGGACGGGGTCGAGACTCCGGCGGGAGTGACCCAACGTGGAGTAGGGGAAGGCGTCATCCTTCCGAGACCACGGGAAAACATCATGAGCATTCTCTATCCCTTCTCCTTTACTACTCGCATTACTTATCGCACTTCATATGATTGCTTGTAGTACTTGAGTTGTGCTCTTATCTTGCTTGTGTGTTTACCTTGGTACCTACTAGCTTCACTAGGTTTGCTTAGTTGTCTTGCTCGTGTGCTTACTTGTTATAGCCTTTCTAGTAGCTCTAAGGACTCTACTTAGTGTGCCTAGTATCTTGGTTGCCTTGTTCTCTAGTTATCTTGTTACCTTGCCTTGCCTAGTTTAAGTCTTCCGCTATCTATCTATCTTGTGCTAGGTTGCTAGTGTGGTGTGCTTGTGTTATCTATATCCACTAGCTATATAGGTTAAGGATACTCCTTAGTGTGCTTTACCTTGATACTAGAACTACTCGCTAGGAGTTGCTTGGGTGTAAGTGTTTGGAAATAGTTTCTAGAGTGCACCGATTCACCCTCCCCCCTCTCGGTCACACGATCCTTACAGGTGCCTTGGGTTCGCGGATCGACAACGGTCGTGGGAAGGGCTACGCAGCCCTCCTTCCCGCAGCTTTTCCCCTTTCGCCACCTCTTGCGTTCTTTGCCGGTCTCCCATTACCCGATCTTTAGTTCTCTTCCCTCCTCGATCTTGTAAGGACCGGAGGGTTGCGGTGACCATGGTCGGATTCAGATCATTGCAGGAGCTTTTTCATAAGTCATTTTATCCCCATTCGAAACTTTGGCTATAAAGCTGTAAAATTCATGATACTAATTTAGAATGGACAAAATCGATCGCACTATTCTCTTCTATACTACCGTACGAATCCATTTTGGTGGTAAGCGAGACCCCTCCTATCGAACATGGCCGCAGAGATTGATTTTCTTTGAGGCAGTCCGTTCCTGATGCGCTGCTTCCTGTTGGGAACGAAGCAGCAAAAACTCATTTGACTGTTTATGTGTTTCAGCTTAGAAAATGTGTTCTCGTTTTCACGTTTCTTCATCAGGCAATCATCAGTTTAATTGTGAGTCTTAATGGTGTTTGCTGCAATGGAGGTAAGACATGGTTCCAATTTATTTGTTTCTTCATCAGGCAATCATCAGTTTAATTGTGAGTCTTAATAGTGTTTGCTGCAATGGAGGTAAGACATAGTTCCAGTTTATTTGTCTATATTTTTTTTTCTGTGGCAACGCACGGGCATGCGGCTAGTAATACCTAGTTGCACGTTGGACGCACGAAAACTTAGTTTTCTTACATTGGTCACACGAAAATCTAATTTTCGCTGGTCGCACGACTACTAATTTTAATTTTCGTATCTTGGTCGCTCGACTATTTCTCTTTCCTCCATTACTGACGCACGCCCGGCTCTTTCTCTGTCTCTCGCTCGAGTTTCTCACCAGCGAGGAGCGGCGCAGCAGCTGGGAGCGGATGGGCACGACGTTTGGTTAGAGGCTAGGCGCGGCGACCAGGGAGCGGCGGGGCGTGGCGGCGGGCCTTCGGCGGGAAGTGTAGGCTGGGCGGCGGTAGCAGGCAGCGCATGGGACGGCCGCAGCACGCGGCAAGCAGCGCAGGCCGACGAGGAGAGGCGGCAGGGAACGGCCAGGCGCGGAGGCGGCTTGGAGATAAGGTAGAAGCATCTTTTGATTGATGTGTCCCACGCTGCTGCTTGCCCCTCGGTGACGCGGTTCCCGGCTTCGCTCCCCGGCCGGTACTCCCCTCTGATGCTGTTCCTGACGAGGCGCTCAAACACGCAATAGAGAGAGAACAAGGGAAAGAGAGAGCTTTGAGAGAGAGAGAAGAGAGAACGAGAGGGAAGAGGTCAAACGTGCACACACGAGAGATTTTTTTTTTATTACACAGTACAACTCAGACACTCACAACACACACTCATCTATATGAACGCACATACGCAAACCCTACCTCTATGAGCATCTTCGAAGACTGAGTCGGCAAATCCTCGAGATTGACGAAGTCACCACTGGCGCCTCGCTGTCGACGGCCATATCGCCTACCGCTAAAAGCACAAAGCCGTTAAATCCTGGAAAATTCGCTCCCACGGGGAGTCGAACCCAGGACCTGAGAGGTGTTATTCGGGTGCCTTAACCGTTAGGCCAAGACCCCTTTCTCATACACGAGAGATTCTCGGACGTTGGGCGTCCGATAATTGCGAGGACCGCCGTTTTCGTGCGCTAAGCGCACGACTTTTCTACCGTGCACAGTGCGGAGTCTATTTTCGAATCGTCCATCACTCGAAAATATAGTTTTCGTATCTCCAACATTCGAAAATCAAGTTTTCGTGTTATCAACGTACGAAAATTCAATTTTCGAGTTGTTTGTTCGGTAGTGTATTATTTTTGGAATTTTGTAGATTCAGTTATTATTTTCATAAATCTTAAGAAAAATAGTATTATTTAAAATAAAAATTCCAAGTAGGCCGGCCGACCGGCGAGTCTTTCTCTCGCTCGTCAAGAAATGGGCGTACGCAAAGTCGAAATGGGCGTACGCAAAGTCGTTAGCTAGTTACAAGGCACGCCAAACTCACCGGGAAGGAAAAGTCTGTACGTACTACTCCCTCCATTCTTTTTTATATGACGTTTCCGACCAGTTGGATGAAATTAAGGAAATGAAGAAATGACTAATTTGCCCTCAATCCTTCATTCCAAATCGCTTCCTCCCTGAACCCGCTGTGCTCATCCCGGCGCGCCGCCGCGTCAAGCATGGCCGGCGTGACCTCCGGCCTTGCCGTGGCCCCTCCCCCCTCGCCACGCATGGCCGCAGAGCCACCTGCTGCCCGGCCGCGTGCCTCCCGGCCGGGAGCCCCTTCCCCGAGCCGTGCATCTAGATCCATTGCGCCGCGGGAGCTGGTCCGGTCCTCAAGAATGGCGACAACGGCGGAGGAGCTGCCTACGCAGGTGGATCCTTCTGCGGCGACCGAGAAGGAACTTGGTTGCAGTAAAAACAAAGTGTGGTCAATGAGACGAAATGGTGAAATAACTCGTGTCTCCAACAGCATAAAACCATACCTGACAGAAAATAACAAGAAGGAAAGGCTGAAGTGGTGTGTTTCAATGCTTGATCCAAGGACTGTCCCCCAAAATCCCATGTTCAAAGGGCTGTTTGACTACGTGTTTATTGATGAGAAATGGTTCTATACAACTCGAAAGACACATAGATACTATGCTGCTCCAGGTGAAGAACAGCCAGCTAGGACGTGCAAGAACAAGCAGTTTATTCCAAAGCTCATGATTTTGAGTGCTTATGCTCGACCAAGATTTGATGCTGACAGGAACTGCATATTTGACGGAAAAATTGGATGCTTTCCGTTTGTGATACATGAAGCTGCCAAGAGGTCAAGTAAGAACCGACCAGCCGGAACAATAGAGCTAAAACCAATTGATTCCATAAAAAAAGTTACTACTCGAGACTTTATGATCAACAAGTTACTACCAGCGATTCGAGCTAAGTGGCCACGCGAAGACATGAACAAGCCTATATTTATACAGCAGGACAATGCTCGACCTCATATTGCGCCAAACGATCGAGAATTTTGTGAGGCTGCCAAGCAAGATGGGTTTGACATCAGAATTATATGCCAGCCAGCAAACTCACCAGACCTTAACATCCTAGATCTTGGCTTCTTCAATTCCATCCAATCAATCCAATACAAAACATCAAGGAAGAACACAGAAGAACTTGTAGCTGCAGTTGATCAGGTAACCTGGAACTTTACAGTTTATCTTGGCTTCTTCAATTCCATCGAATCAATCCTACAGTTTTTTGTCATTTACTACTGGTTTAAGCTAACAATGTTGATATTATGTATCAGGCATATGAAGAGTATTCACCGTCCAAAGGAAATAAAATCTTCTTGACACTCCAAGGTTGCATGGCGGAGGTGATTAAAATCAAGGGTGGAAATACTTACAGCGTTCCACATATCAGAAAGGAGATGTTGGAAAGACAAGGTCGGCTTCTTTTGCAACTAAGCTGCGATGCTTCACTCGTACAAGAAGCCATGGCACAGCTCAATGAATAAGTCAGTCCAATTGTAAATTATGAACCATTGATAATTTATACTCCAAAGTCGTTCTTCTGCCAAAGTGTAATTTATGCTCGATTGGAGTATTTTTTTTACTTGTGAGAAATGTCATACTCAGCATCATAGAATGTCATGTCCAGAATTTCTACAATCTAGGTTCAGTTTGTGAGAAGTAAATAAGGTACTGAATGTGGCTAAATTGAATCTGGAGTGCATGATTATTTGGCTTTAGAATGGAATATCAGATGTTTTTCTTTCATTTTCAGATGCCTATTACTAGCACAAACATGTCCAGATTTTCAGATGCCTATCACTAGCAGAGGTGTCACTGATCCACCCATGTAAATGGCTCTGAGCGCCACTGATGCACATCCATCATCTAACCAAAATACTGAAGAAAAATAATTATTGCCTTTATTTCCACGGATTGATCCAAAACAATAGCTTTGGTTCTATAAAAAAAGGGCAACATACTCAATGATCCTAGAATTCTACTGTCCTCACATACAAAATGCAATACATGAATCATGTACAAAGACAGCTAAACAATCCCTAGACATGCGCCACTTCGGTAATTTCAACTCTTTCAGTCTCCTTGACTATGCAGTTGCCAAATAAAAAAGGGCATGTGTTGGAATCTTCTCATTGTTTGTTCTTCCCAACAGCTACAACAATATTTCGACGGTACATTCTTCTCAGCAGCGAACTCTAGAAAATTGTGCGGGCACAATGTGTCCTGTATAATGAACTCCAAGACACAGTTTTGTCAGTAGAAATCAAGATCTGACAAATGAGGCAATCAGCATCGGCGAGGGCTCCTCATCGCCTTCGTAGCAGTCAAGGATGACGAGGAGGAGGCTATGCTGCCGGCCGAGCGCGAAGCTGATTGCCTTGGCGGAGCTCGCCGCCGGGCAGTTGGTGGAGCGGTGCTGGCGGAGCGCGTCCATGTTGGCGGCGGCGGAGTCCCCTGCGCCGATCTCGGGCGAAGCGTCCGAGATGCCGAGGGATTGGTCCCGGAGCGAGTCATCTTGGCCGGCCAGGCTGTTCGCGGGGATGCGGAGCAGCTGGTGTGGCGTCGACGGATCGGAGTTGGGGAAGAGCGCTGCCGGCTGGGAGGGCAATCGCCGTTGGGGAAGGAGCGCCCCAGCGAGACGGAAGAGAAAGGCGGGGGTAAATTTGGGAAAAGAAAGATCGCTTGACCTGGGACGTCATATAATAAAACACTTTTCACTTTGAACTGCAGCGTCATATAAAAAAGAATGGAGGGAGTAACTTTTATTTACGAAGAGAAAATACATCTAACCTTTCGATAAATAAATTACTAAATTTATAATATGCCATAATAATATTTATCAATCAAACCTTTTGTAAAGTACCATTCGCAAAAAAAAAAAAAAAACACCTTTTGTAAAGTAGAGTTTACCTTGTTTTACCGATACCTGACCGATCAAGAGTGCGGTCCCAGTGACCCCTTCCTTAAGAGCATCTCTAACGATTATGTATAATTGCTTCCCAAACCTTAATTTAGACTGTTAGTAGATAAAACACCCCTCTAACCGTTATGTAAACACCATCCCTAAAGTTACATTCGGGCCATTTTCCCCTACCCTGTTGCCACATCTGGCGACGCTATTCGCATTCCCCCGCTTCTATTTCTTCCGCGCGGGTTCAATTCGCGCCATGTCCTTCCAATCGCGCCCCAGCGTGAGAGAAGAAGTCCTTCCGCTAGTTCACGCTGCCGCCGCCTTCAGCTATCCCCGGTCCCTGCCACGCCATCGGCCTCGCCGTCTGCTGCTCCCCACCTTGCCATGACGTGCTGCCGCCTCTCTCCGCCAAGTTCTGAAGGCCGATGCCGCCGTCCATCGCAGCGCCGAGGGCCTCCTTAACTCCTTCCTCCTCCACATCGGCTTCGGGGCAGCTGCGACCGCCCGCCCCTCGCTAGACTGCCTCATCGCTGACTTCTTCGAACACGACGTCGAGGACCTCGACCTCTGCAACGCTATCTTATTTCTTCCCGTCCGCAAGCACGCGCAGTACAAATTGTTCAATTTGCTAGTTAAATTGTCTTGAATGTCTGAATCGAATGGCTTCCCTAGCGAGTTGGGTTGCAAGCGAACGGGCGTCTTCTTCTTGGCAATGAGATCACGAGACCAAGGACTACAGCTGTCGTCCGCAGGTCGCCAACAAATAAAATGATAGGGCCCGCAAATAGCTGACGTGGCAGCTTTTAAAGATTATTTAGAAACCAAAAATAGAGAATGGTTGGAGGAGACATGTTTTTATAATACTAATAGTCTTTTAGAAACTCTCAAAATAAATGTTTAGGGGCTCTTCTTTTATATAACTGTTGGAGATGCTCTGACAGGTTCTTCAAGCAGCCTCCTCCTCACGTGCTTCGCCTCCTTCCCCGACGAGCCGGCACTCGCGCACCTCGCCGCCGTTCTTCCGCCGCCACCGTCAGCCGGCGATGCCGCGCAAGGCCTCGTCGACCTCAGGTTCGTGCCTCTGGCCCATCTCCTCGCTCTAATTCTCGAACGCGCGGCTAATCCTCACGCCGTTCCCAACCCTAACTCCCAGATTCGCGCCTCAAATGGCCGAAGCGGAAGCGCAATCCCAACGCGTCCCCGTCCAAGCCCTCCACCTCAGCCGCGGCAGGGGACCACTCCGACGAGTCCGACTCCGCCGCGGCGAACGACGATGACGAGACCGCCGTCCCGGGGGACGGCGCCCACGACGACGACGCCCCAGCAGGCTCCGAGGATCCGGCGCTCGACCTGCGCCAGGCGGAGGTGCTGTCCTCGGCCGAGGTCGTCTCGGCCTTCCCCGCCGCCAAACGCCGCGTGGTCAACCGGCCGCACCCGTCCGTCCTCGCCCTGCTCGACGCCGAGCGATCTGCTTACTCTGGCGACGGTTCCGCCTCGGCGGTAGCGTCAGCGCTAGAGAACATCTCCCACGGGCAGCTGCAGGTGCTTTCCGTGGTGCTTCCAGACCACCACTCCCTTACCACGGACCCCGACAGACCGTCCTTGTACGTGTGCACGCCGCCTCCCCTGATGGAGGGGCACGGCGTGCCCAAGCAGTTTGAGGGCCAGCTCCATGTCGTACCCAAGCACTCAGGTCAGCTCTAAACATGGATCACTGAGCTATACTAGGAAACATTCTTTTTGTTCAAGTACTTATTATGAATTGGTTTGCATATGTAGATTGGTTCACCCCTGGGACAGTGCATAGGCTGGAAAGGCAGGTAGTTCCGCACTTCTTTACAGGGAAATCACCTGGGCACACTCCAGAGAAGTACGTCCTGTTAAGGAATAAAGTTATAGCAAAATACTTAGAGAACCCAGGAAAGAGGCTTGCTTTTGCTGAGTGCCAGGGTCTTGTTGGGAACACTGGCGAACTGTACGATCTGAGTAGGATTGTTAGGTTCTTGGACACTTGGGGGATCATCAATTATCTTGCGGCTGGGTCGGTGCACCGTGGCTTGAGGATGGCAACATCGCTTTTAAGGGAGGAACCAACAGGGGAATTACAATTGCTTACAGCGCCACTGAAATCTATTGATGGTCTAATTTTATTTGATCGGCCGAAATGTAGTCTCCCAATGGAGGACATTTCTTCGTTAGCATCATCTTCGTCAAATTCAGAGGTGGTCGATTTAGATGCTGCATTTGCAGATTTGGATGGAAAGATTAGGGACCAGTTGTCAGAGAGCTCTTGCAGTTACTGCTTACAGCCTTTGGCAAGTTTGCATTACCAGTCACAAAAGGAGGTGCGCTTCTTGACATTCCAATTTGCATATCTTCTCTTGTACGTCTTGTGTAGAAACCCTTATCTGCTTCTTTGGAGTTATTGCTTACACTGTCCATTTCAGACTCAGGCTTGAAATATCATGTAAATGTTCAAAATTTATGATACCAAACCACCATGTTCTGCGGTTCTCTTGTTTCACAATATTATTTTTTAAACTTTGCCAACTTGATAGTGACCTTTTCACCTTCAACCCTTGGATATGTGGCATGATGCTGAAATACAATATTGATAATTGCTATATAATAAGTATAAGGATTTCTGAGTTTGTCCGAAGTCAATATCCTACAAATTCTATATATCGCCAATATAAACTTTATTACTAGATTCATGGTGAAACACACTATCATAGTATGAAATCGTTCTATTTGAGATGTTTTATGTTATAGATATTCTTGGATGTCCAATAATTGTCATGTGAGGTTATCTGCTTTAGGTTATATCTGGGTTACTAGATTTGTGTTCCAATTTTAATGCGTCATGGTGCCTCTTTGTTTTTATTTTGTTAGTCAAGAAATATTAAGAATGACAGGTGTATTAACTGGCTGAGCAGGCAGATGTTGCTCTGTGCTCTGATTGCTTTCATGATGCGAGATATATTACTGGGCATTCTAGCTTAGATTTCCAGAGAGTGGATGGGGAAAAAGACGGTTCAGATAGTGATAAATGGACTGATGAAGAAACATTATTGCTGTTGGAGGGAATTGAGAAGTACAATGACAACTGGGATGACATTGCAGGGCATGTTGGAACCAAATCAAAGGCACAATGTATTTACCATTTTATTCGGCTTCCAGTGGAGGATGGTTTGTTAGAAAATGTTGAGGTACCTAATGCACTTGTGCCACTTAGAGCTCAAAGCAATGGCTATCCACATTCAGATTCAAATGGCAACACTTCAGGTTTTTATATCATTAATTTTCTCTTTCATCACTTTTTATGTGCCGCCTACCTTACCTAGTTCCTCTTGTTGACATTATGGCTTCCTTTCCATTTTTAATGTTCATTATTGTGTTAACTTAGGAAATCAACCTCAAAGTATTCAACATGGAAACCAACTTCCGTTCATTAATTCTTCTAATCCGGTCATGTCATTGGTAAGTAGTCCATCACTATTTTTTGTTTGATGAACCTACGGTTGTTCAGAGAGCTGGAGCAACATTTATACAGCCAGATGACCACGAGTTGAATACCCTTCGAAACTTTGGTGCCAATAGTCATATTATATCTGCTTGTCTTAAGTACCTATGGCTGGCTGAACATCTGAAGTTGACATATTGTCATCTTGGCAAAGTTATATTTGCATTTATACTTCACTATCGCTAGGCATTTCTTGAACAGAGAAAATATTGGAAATAAAAGACTAAAGTGCGATTCATCCTCTGGTTCAAAATGTCGTATAAGTTACATTTTGGTTTCTATTCCATAAGACACACTGTTGCATACGTTACATTTGGGCTTCTGTTCAATATAACTAGAATTTTGTCATAGACTCATAGCCTGATTACATATTATCCTCTAGAGTTTTAGTCTGAAATTCTTGGCATCATGACTTTACCTGACTTAGTTTCCTGGGAATTCCCATAACCTTTTAAGGTTATGGATGAAAGAGGAGCACTACATGTAGCGATCTGTGTTATGTACTGTGTCATTGACCAAAAAGTTTTCAGACTTATGTGGTTTAAATGTTATGTAGGTTGCATTTTTGGCTTCTTCAATAGGACCAAGAGTTGCAGCATCATGCGCACATGCAGCATTATCTTTTTTGACGAGAGATGATGATCCCAGGTTCGCCATCTTTACTGGATGCTTGAAATTAGAGATATTAGTAAGCACTATGTAAACATGTGCCTTGTCATCCCTGATATGGAGTATTGTCCAGATACGTGATATAAGCAATTTTCTGTGTTGCCTACCTTGTAAATTTTGGTTTGTTTCTATTTCCTTTGACAAGTTAAGTTTTTTGACTTATCTCTTGCATACATTGAAGGGTGGGTTTAGAAGGCATGCATGCTGATGGTAGGCTCAATGGAGCAAATCCAAATTTTCTAAATCAGAATGGTAAACTCTTGATACTTAACTCCTGTTACAGCCAAACTTGCTATGAAACTCCAATTATACATTCATTCAAGCTATTAATGTTAAATAAATCATCCCCTCTTTAAACAGGTGCATCATCATCAATGTCTCCAGAAAATGTGAGACATGCAGCCATGTGTGGTCTGTCGGCAGCAGCAGTGAAATCTAAACTCTTTGCTGACCAAGAAGAACGCGAAGTCCAAAGACTAACTGCTACCGTAATTAATCATCAGGTTAGTATTGTTTGTTGCCATCCATTTTGCATGCACAACCATTTCACTTTGTTGTGGTTCAGTGGTTGCTCTGTTGATTTTGTGGTGCAGTTCTGCTGAACTAAAATGTATTGTTACATCATTAACAATTGACGTGTTGACTCTGTTGACATCTTTCCCTTCAATAAAAACTGGTATTAGCTTCAAAAACTGGAAATACCCACAAAAGGCAGTCTGAAGCCTCCACTATGTTATTTCCTTTCCTAGCCTGTTAGTTCTATGGGTGGGGTGCTGGACAGCAGCTTGCAAGTGAGGCTCTGAGGCTGTGAAGCTCTACCATTACATTGCACACTAGGTGCTATTTATAATACATGGGTTGGCTGGCTGCTAGTTCTCCTAGGTTCCAGAAGCTGCCAGCTACAGTAAGTCGGTTTGCTACAGTACCTGCTGTAGTACTACTTCTGCTAGTTTCCGGAACACACTCTACTAGACTCCGGAAACACTACCAGCATATTCTACCATATTCCAGAAACACAAGGATTAATTCTAACAATTCTCCCCCTAATCCTTGTGTTCCTCACTTCATGGGGAGCACGCGCAGGAGCCTCCTCACCACACGACCCTCCTCCATCTTCTCTGCCGACACACGCCGCTTCTCTCCGACGATTCATGGGGAGCACGCGCAGGAGCTTCCTCACCACACGACCCTCCTCCACCTTCTCCGGCGACACACGCCGCTTCTCATCTCCGGCGACACACGCCGCTTCTCTCCAGCAATTCATGGGGAGCACGTGCAGGAGCTTCCTCACCACACGACCCTCCTCCATCCTCTCCGGCGACACACGCCGCTTCTCATCTCCGGCGACACACGCCGTCTTCTCCTCCTCTGGCGACACACGCCGCTTCTCACCGGCGACACGCCATTGAGCGCATCATCCCCAGCAGGACCGACACACGATCCACTGCTGCAGGGCCTCCACTAGCTTGCAAGCACGGACCGACACACGGTGCGGCGACCCAACGCACGCCACCTTGTGCTGGCCACTACCAGCACCCTCCAACAAGGTCTACATCCAACCTAGGCTCTTGATACCAATTGTTAGTTCTATGGGTGGGGTGCTGGACAGCAGCTTGCAAGTGAGGCTCTGAGGCTGTGAAGCTCTACCATTACATTGCACACTAGGTGCTATTTATAATACATGGGTTGGCTGGCTGCTAGTTCTCCTAGGTTCCAGAAGCTGCCAGCTACAGTAAGTCGGTTTGCTACAGTACCTGCTGTAGTACTACTTCTGCTAGTTTCCGGAACACACTCTACTAGACTCCGGAAACACTACCAGCATATTCTACCATATTCCAGAAACACAAGGATTAATTCTAACATAGCCTAATTTCCCTCCCCACCTGAAAGCACTGTACCAGTTTCTGGCTGGTCTCATGATAATGAGCTGGCAAAAGACACAGGTAGGTTGTCGATGGGTTATGGGTCAAGAACTGTCCGAATAATACTAGCTTGTCAATGAAATGGAACTAAATTACTGTTTGCTTGTGATACAATAGCGCAAAGGCCAGCCGTAATTAATAAAACTTCTTGATGCTTTGGATTTACTCACATATTTAAAGGGTCGTAATACATATTACCTTAGATTGGTTTCTTCCCAACTAAGAAGGGTAAAAAAACACTTTTGGTAGTGTAACATAAGTTGCTTGATGATCATTGGGAGATCTAGAGTTATGTAAAGGTGCTGGCCCTAAGCTGACACTTCAAATTTCTGATCCCATGGTGGAGATTTGTGTATGGCTAGTTAGTAGTCTATTTCTGAGGATGTTTTCTTATGCTATTATACGGTTGCAACTCAACTTTGCAGTTAAAGAGGTTGGAGTTGAAGTTGAAGCAGTTTGCAGAAGTCGAGACGTTGCTTTTGAAGGAATGTGAGCAAGTGGAGAGGGTGAGACAGAGGATTTCAGCTGATCGTGCCCGGATGAGATCAATCCTGTTAGGTTCCGCTGGAATCAGTCTGCCTGGAAGCACCATGCCATCCAATCCAGTAAGCATGAACCCACCTAGGCCAGTGGCTGTGCCAGGCTCCATGTCACAGGCCAGCATGCCAGCCGCCTACACCAATAACATGCAGGGGCATCAACAGATGCCATTCTTGCATCAGCGGCAGCAGATGCTCTCGTTTGGTCCTCGCCTACCGCTCTCAGCCATCCAGACTCAACCATCCGCACAAGCAACAAACATCATGTTCAACTCTGGAATGCCCAATTCGGTTACTCCAAATCACCATCAGTTGCTGAGATCGACTTCAGGAAACAATTCAAGTGTAGGATAGGGGGTATAGATTTGTAAAATTTCATTCAGCTTAGTTCCACCAGCTGTAGGTTTATATGATTTATAGATACATCATTGTAATTCATTATACAATGCCTTGTTTGTCGTATAGGTTTTTTTTATTTATCAGGTATCCTTCTCATTTATATTTTGATGCGGCCTCGTTTAATGTCTGTCTTGTTCCTAGCGAGAAACTTGCACAGAAGAATGTTTTTCTTTCCCGAACGAATCATATAAGAATGTTTCCTCCCTGAGCCAGACAGTACCATGTAGAATAAATTCCTCCCAGGCACTGAGTTAGCCCACATTTAATTTATATCCAATGTCATACAAGAGAATTGTGAAAATTGGCAGTGTTATAGAGGAGATTCTCATGAACGCGCCACGATAATTGAAAATTTGATGCTCCGATTTCAAAGGATACACAACTGACGATACACCAAGAATTGTGAAAAATTGCACCAGTAGAGGAAATCTAGCAACGCAACAGATAAAAATCTATTCCCGCTACTCAGACAACTATAATCAACCGATAAAAATGATATTCTTAGAAAATTTTATGCCTCGTCCATATAGAAAAAAAGGGAACTTAAGTACACGGTGTTTAGTTTCAGGTTTTCTTCTCCACCTCACAAAAGCCGTTCCCCTTGCCACATCTGCACTCTTCTTTTTTCCAAACTCTTCACGTCAAACTAGTGGTGCAAGATTCAAAGCGGGCAGGGTGGGACGTCGAGTGTAGTACCGGCCTGGATCGTGCCCCAACCAATCAGACGCCAGTGCTTCTCAATGCGCCGGCTGAGGGCCAGCTTCTCGCCCTTGCTAGTGCACACTGGAGAGGTGAGCTGCAGCTTCGCAAGATCATTCTTGACAGCGACGACACGGGCTCCTGTAGACATTGACCCGATGTTAAGCATCAGAATCTCCCCCTTGGCGAGCTTCGAGACCCTGCTTGCCCTTTCAGTTCCACTTGTCCTAACCCCCAGCAGCCTTCTGAGGAGAAAGAAGTTCACCTGCAAATTTAAGTGTCAGAAATGGCAATTCCTTGCTTACGCTGTAGGTTTGAAGCAGCAAAGAATTCACTGACCTCCAACTCAATGAAAACATCAGGCAGTGATCCAACTTCACCAAGGACCTGACCGACCAGCCTATCAGCACGTGTCAATGTTGGGTCCATCGTCGTTCCAACTCCAATAAGCCCTCCGGGAACAGCAAACTGCAGTTCATTCTGCTCAGCATACAGGGAAACAATCCTCGAGTAGATGGGCGTACACTTGATGTTCCCACCCTCATCTTTCATCACAATGCCAGGACGAACTTCTATTCTCTGGTTCACCCTCAGGACTCCCTGCAAAAGTAAGTCAACATTTACTTTCCATACACAGATATGGCTTTCCAAAAAATGGTAATGTTTTGAGAAAAAGAAATGCATGCCTTGAGAATGCTTCCACCTGCCACTCCACCCCTGATCTCATTAACCTCTGACCCAGGTTTGTTCACATCAAAAGAGCGAATGACAATCATGTTTGGGGGAGAGGTGAAATTCCTCTCAGGTATGGGGATTTTCTTCACGATGTATTCACAGATAACATCAATATTGTACTTGAGCTGTGCAGATATTGGAACCACAGGAGCACCTTGAGCTATTGTCCCCTGAGCAGAAAAAAATATATTACAGACCGAATATCATGGAAGATTGGCTATCTACATGGAGCAGCACTGACCTGGATAAACTTCTGAATTGCTTCATGCTGGTTCATTGCTGCACCCTCCTGGATAAGATCAATCTTGTTCTGAAGAATGATAATGTGTTGAAGACGCATAATTTCAACAGCTGCAAGGTGCTCTGATGTCTGTGGTTGTGGGCAGCTCTCATTTGCTGCAATCAGAAGAAGGGCTCCATCCATGATGGCGGCTCCATTAAGCATTGTGGCCATCAGAATATCATGGCCCTGTTCATGAGTTAGGTATATCGATAATGTCAAGTTACAATAAGCAAATTAATGGAGCCGACAGGTTTAGCAACACTATGTATGTTTGTGAAGATCTATTCATTAATTCCTTCGGACTGGGATCTTCATTGGCATGACTATTAGCGAAACTATGATTATCAACATGGACATCAATTTTGCTGCAAAATGACATCAATTGTAGGGAGCGAAACTAAAGGAAATTGTATTGTCATATACAAATTTCTTGCATCAAATGGATAATGTATTAGCACATTGGAAATTTTATGCAACATCAACATCAGCTTGAACACTCGATGATAAGAATTACAAGTTATCTAAGGGTTCATATGCAGTAAATTGATAAGAGGAAAGTTGAGTCGTACAGGGCAATCAACAAATGAGACGTGTCTCAGGAGCTTCATCCTACAGTTTTCAAATCCTGGCACATCACAGAGAGGGTTGTCTTCTTTTCCACTGCCATAAGCTCTGCACATATATAGTAACAAATAATGAGGTTAGACAGCACACAAGAACATGATATACACAAATTCTAGTCGATGATACTATGAAGCTCACGACACATGCAAGCATTTGGCAACCTAAATGTATCAGTCAGCTAGACGGTTTTAATGAAGACCTAGGCACAAGCAAAGCATTTGACATGTCACAGCATAGACACTTTCCAGCAGATCACAAGATAGTCCTAAAACAAAATTAGCTGAGTTGGCTAATTAGTAGATTCAAGTCAAAGGCAAGCATCAAACCATTAACAGATTTGCTGTCAAGGATAAATTGACAGTAATCCAAATGTATAGTCTTTTTACGAAACAACAGATCAATTCTAGCTCTGAGAAGGGTTATTATACAGTTCTGGACAACCTAGACACCAGTCAAGTATCTGTAGCAACCAACTAACCAACCTGAAAGTGCTGGCACCCATTAAAGCAAATATAACAGTCATTCCAGTGACAGCTCATTTAAGAATTTAAATCTGTATTGAGTTCGATTTTCTGCAATATACTGCAGCGTTCTAATTACGACAAAAAAAAAAGAGAGAAAAGTGTATACATCTTATTTCTCGTTTGTATTCATTTTAAAAATTAAGAGGGCAGCATTGCAGAATTACATTTTGCACGCTTGCACGAGAAAACTTAAGAGGACCATGGTCCGATAGACATATACAAATACACTGCACTAAAATAGAAACTGAAATTAGTATCTGTATGGCTTAATTGACTTACTTATAGCACATTGGTCTTGGGCACTTATCATCTTCACATTTGTAGATTTTTGCATTGGCATAACCAAGCTTTATAGTGATATTGCGCTCCAATTCGTTCTTGAAACGAACAGTCTGACAATCAAGAGGAAATAGAAGCATATCAAGTTTCGGAGCTTATAGAACAAATCACAGACAGAAGCATGTGAAGATTTGTCTATTTACCTGCACACCGGAGATTGCTTTCACAACAGTAGACTTCCCGTGGGCCACATGCCCAATGGTACCTATAGATTGCAAAAGAGATATTCTCCTTAGAACAACCACATCAAACAAACTGTATTACTGTAAGATACTTCAGCAAAAGGCATTCCAATCCTAGTCAAAGAAAAGGTAATACGACTTCCCCATGGATACTGAAATATATGATGGTGACAGCAGAACACTGATTGCTTGGTTGTTTTCAATGTAAATTATTTCCACCTCAGTCTCCAAACAACTTCAAAGTACAAAATACATGTTGATGAGTTTCAGATTCAAAGCATTGGAAACCAATTAAGCATATCATTTATTGTATAAACGAATATCTTGAGATCCAAGATACAGCACAGGCACAATTTGTGATCCTAGTTCATGAAAAGGTATCTATACCCATTCACAAGCCACATGCAGATAACACACTTAGAGGTCCCAGAAATGAACTATCAGAATTCAGCCACGGAAACGCAAGGACCAACATCTATTTCTTTGCTAAAAGTTCGATCTAGAAGTCCATGAAAAATGCAGGTCCTACACAAGCCCAGGTGGTTTAGTGCAAATCAACTTCTGAATCTGATCACAAATTTTAGACTGCCTGACATCTCAGGGGACTCCAAAGCACATGACCCTGCTAAGTTCAGTCTAGGCACACTGAATTGCACAGCAAAAAAAAAAAAGTCTGTTACCAAATAAAAAGACCGCACGAGTAGCTGCATACCGATGTTGATCGTCGCCTGCCGCGAGATCACCTCCGGCGACAGAGGGTGGAGCGTGGCCACGTCGAGCTTGCTTAGATCCTGCTCCATCAGCCCTTTGCGCGACATCTTCGGATCCGAGCCGCGTGACACCGGGGCCTGAAACTAGAACGATGGAAGAATTCAGTTCCGTGTCTTGGTGCCAACAGAGAAACAAACATGGTTTGGGGAATGAAACCGCAATGTGTCGGTAAGAGTATAACTATTTGAGCATCAACTACTTCTTCAGCCACAACAAAATCCATGAATTAATGACGACGACGACGACAACATAGCCAAAAAAAAAAAAACTGATTTCTAAACACCACATCGCTTCCCCACCATCGCAGCGAATAAAGCCCCCCGAAATCAAACCAAAACGAACGAAATTTCTGTGTCCGAGCCCGTATTCCCTGCACAGCAGCGGTATACGGACCACAACCGGGAACCGACCAACCGGCACCGCCGCCGACGAGGGTGAAGCGGCAGCGGCAGCCGCGGCGGCGTGGGCCCCACCAGGGGGTAGTGAGTGAGGGTGAGGGTGGGAGGCCGTGAGGTGGCTCACCTGGGAGGAAGGGAGGCGGTCGCGGGGACGGGGCGGGGGTCTCCGGCGGCGGCAGAGGAAAGCTGGCGGTGCGGTCGCGGACGCCGAGGGGTTTTAGGGCGGTGCGCCGAGCGCCGGAGGGAGGGGAGGGTGGCTGCGTCGATTGGCGCCTGGTCCGGTCCGGTCCGGTCCGCGGGTTGGGTGTGGGCTCGGTCGGTGCTGAGCGGCGCGCTTTGTTTGCGTGTGAGCCTGCGTCGCAAAGCTTGAGGCCTACGGAATCTTCGCAATGCTTTCTTCCTGCTCCATCCTTGTCACCGCCCGAATAAAACCGACGTGTCTACTAGCTCCTAATTTCGGTCTCCGTTTCGACTACCAGGCAATGTAATCAAAAGAGCTGGAAGTGAGCCAAGCACACGTATATGCTGCTACACACACAAACCATGGCCGGGCAACACCGACACACACCACAACATTAATTTTGCTTCCTTAATTTATACTCCAAGTAGGAGTATATAGAAGTCATGTGGTATTAAAGAGGAAGTGGTCTCACAAGTAGTTCAACGAGTCTACATCAGAGTCCACAGCTACAAACTACTAGTCCTTCTTGCAGATAGGGACGCTCAGCACAACAAGAAGCACGGCAGGAGTCGGCGCAGAAGGTGCAGCTGTGTCGATGGCAGAAGGCGGCGCAGAAGAAGTAGTCGGTGCAGCCGCGTCGACAGGAGGCGGCGCACAAGTCGTAGCCGATGGTGCAGCCGCGTCGACGGGAGGCGGCACACAAGTGGAAGCCGGTGGTGCAGTCGCGTCGACGGGAGGCAGCGCAGAAGTAGTAGCTGGTGGTGTAGCCGCGTCGACGGGAGGCGGCGTAGAAGTAGTAGCAGGCGGTGCAGCCATGTCGACGGGAGTCGGTGCAGCCGCATGCGCGTTGACAGGAAGCGACGTAGCAGAAAGAACCGGTGCTGGAGCTGGTGCTTCAACGGCAGCAGGCGGCGAGGCCGAGTACGTAAGTACTACTGCAGCGCCGAGTACTCCTGCACAAACTATAACCGTGACCGACGCCGCAATCACCGCCACCTCTAAGGGTGAAGGCTGCTGACTCCTGCTCCCAGAAGGAGGAGAAGGTGGAGATGGCGGTGGTGACGCCAGAGGTGGTGGTGGTGGCGGCGGCGGCGACGGCGTATGGTCACAGCTCTTTGTGTTCTTGGGCACCTCTTGTCTTCCGCCGCACATCTGGTACAGTTCCCACATACGGCGTACCGAGAGATGGGAAAGTGCAAAGTTGTAGTCTTCTGCTACAGTGCAAAGGCACTGTCTTCCTGCATCGATCGTCGTCTTGACCAGATTGCAGCAGAAACCGGAAGCAACAGCCGTGTTTGCTTTGCAGTAGATCACCAACTGAGATGCTAGGATTGCAGGCTTGCATCCTGGTCCTCCTGTAAATATAGAAAATAAGAGTGTAAATTGATGTTAGGTGTGTAAATGTGGAACAATTCTATTGTGGGATCTGCCAACATAAAAAGCTTAGATGTGTGTAAATGTGTTACCCTCATGTGTCACTACTGACAGGTCAAGCCCTAACCTCAAAGCTTGTGCAACAGTAAACAGGCGATGAGGTGATCTGAGAGTTCCGTACCTGCAGTAAGCTGGGAGCCCACAGCGAGGGAGAGTGACGGGGGGTGGATGACATCAACCGGCCGGGAAGAATTACATAGTGAACGCATCCATCCGAGCATCCCTTTGTCGTTGTCGTATGTCACAAGTTGATCTTGAAACGTGATGTCTGCAAAACAGCAAGTTCATGGGAAAATTAGTTTGCAGAAATGTTTGTCTGTGTCTCTACATTGAGCGCTGTATGACTGAGATTTAATTTCGTACCTCCGACTACGATCATATTCGTCACATTTTCATCCCAAAGCATGCCCAAGCATGCATTTCCTCTTTCTAAGCAAAGGAATGTTAGACTTATCCATCACTTCAGCAATATATCGCGTACAGCTGACAAGCATTTGAGTTTAAAGTGGTTACAGTGATAACGAGGTAGTTTTCAGGAGGGATCATCATGGTGGCCCCGGTGCCGAATTTCAAAGACATCACTGACTTGAATTCCTTCCTGAGGTCGTCTAACGATTTGAATCCCCCAGGCCGGTTCCAGCATATACGGAGTGCAGGATCGTCCGTCACCAATTTTAGAGATTTGCTGAGAGAAGGCCGCATCTGCAAGATAATCAACACATATCATGCATTCTATGTATGACGTATGCCTGGACATTGAGAATGAGTTCATTTGGAACCTTACCTTAGAAACTAGCAGTTGAAGTAGGTCCTTAGGCAAATAGGTGTAGGTGCTTCCACTGTCAAAGACCACCTGCACCGGCGTTGTGTCTACTGATCTTGTATCCAGCTGCAGGGTTGCTTTGCCCGGTGAGTAGTGATTAGGTTTCCTGGAAACACAATGTTATGCAATTGCATCAAGCTTAACTAATTTACCGTTGTTACAAAATAATTACAGTTGTTACAAAATTCACTACTAAGATGGTGCAGGCATCAGTGCTCTTAATTTGCAGCGATAAAAGTGGAGTACAAGTTGTACCCTGAAATTTTTGGAGCCATGGGGACCCAGGTCATGCGGGTCGGGGGCAGCTCATGTTCCCCAAGAACAAGATATCCCCCTCCTGTTGCGCTGAGGCAATGGTGAATCAAATTCTTGGTGATCAACCCTTGGCCCTTGAGCTGCGAGACAAAGTCTACCGAGCCCCTTCCAAGACCAAGCATACCATCAACCGACACTTTTTTCTGGTGGCCTTTTTCCACCTGACTATAGCCACAGCTGTGCAAAAAGAAATTAACCGTGGCTTGATGAACTAATTAACTCAGCAAGTAGGATTCAAAATAAATTCAGCAAGCAGGCTTACCCGAAGGCAATGTCAGCACGCTTGCCGGGGACGCCGCGGCCCATGGAGAAAGTGAACTTGTCAGTGACGAGCACACCGAGAGAACTTGCTCCATCAACGTAGTGTATCTCGTAGTCACATTGACGTGGTGTATCCTCGCACTTCTTTTTTGAACCCAGATCTTGGTGCATCGCGTCACAGAGCGGGTGAGCACATGGAATGCACTTCTTGGCTATCAGATGGTACAGTGGGTGTGGCACCTGCGACAGTGATCACCGAGGCAGCATCAATCACCGAGGTTAAAATAATCTCAACATACACATACGTTTGCACAGCACTGTATGGGAAGAATTGAAACAAAAAGATGCCAGCACATAAGATTGAATTCAGATAATTGGCTCCTGTCCCGTCCTGTGTGCAATCGCAAAAACATACTAGAAGGAAAGATTACTAACTAAAATTCTGAAATGTCTAAGAAAGTCAGAATCGTGATTCTGTTTTTTACATAGAAAACATTTGGTTCTTGGATCCTACTCCATATAACAAAAGCACTGGAAATTTGATATAGTGCACATAAAGTTAGGACAAATGGACTGTTCAAATAGTAAGACTCTCAAGAATCAACGCAGAAACATGAACTACAATCTTTTCACCAGCACAAAGTGTTTTCCTGTCCTGTGTAAAATGTCTTGCCACAAGTGCTCATTTTTTTTTTATGTTTTCTCATACTCATTCTTTCTAGCTATGCCTGCTAATCTGCTATGGGTTCTTTTGTCGTGGTGCTACAGTACTAGTTCTACTGTTGTCGCCTAGTTAGTCTTTATTCCCTTTTTATTACTGATTGCTCTGCTTTTCTAGTTGCGTCTGTTTAATGAACCAGCAAAGATCCTGGAAACAGTTCCTCAAATCAAATCGAAACGAAAAATGCAGTCTGCAACATTGAGGTTACCTTGTTGCGCGTTTCGCAGGTACCAGGGCCTCCTCCATCGCACTCCAGCCAGATGAGGAAGAGCAACTCCAGCAGTCTCCCAATCCCCCTCCCAATCCTAAAAAAACTGTCATATAGGGAGGTTGGAGGCAAAAAAACAGCTCCAGCAGTCTCCCAAAAAGTTGCCTATTTTTACTCCCCTCCCAAAAACAGCCCCTCTCCTCCCAACATTTGCTCCAACTCTCCCACCCTCCCAATCCCAACTTCTGGCGGGCCCCACCACACTTCACGCGCGCGCGCTCTTTCTTCCCTCCCTCTCTTCTTCCCGCCCGCACGCCGCCGTCCCCGCCGCCGCCGCGCCGCTCCTACTCAGGACGAGCTCGCCGCAGCCGTCCCCGCCGTCGCCACGCCCTCCATGGTCGCGGAGGACCCCGCCATCGTCGCGACGCCGTGTCTCCGCGTCCGTTGATGCCCACGGCGAACCCAGATTTGGACGGAGTTGCGCCGCCGCCGTCGAATCAAGCCACCCCGCCGTCGATTGACTCGCGCCGGCGTCGAATCAAGCCATCCCGCCATCGATTCAGGCATTGGAGCCCCGCCTCCGGTCCCCGGCTTCGCGGCTCGTCCTCGGGTGGCCGGCGTCGCGCTTCCTCCTGCCGCGTCACGCGCTCCCTCCCGTGTTGCTCCTCGCGCCGACGCGCTCCTCCCGGCGTGCCGCTCCCTGCCGCCGACGCCGGACCGCCGGCGCGCACCCTCCCGCCACTGCCTGTGCTTCCTCGGCATCGCCGGCCTGCCGCGGCCGCAACCCGACCACCGATGCGCGCGGGCCGACGCCTGCACGGCGACCGCCGACGCGCATCGGCCGTCCGCCTGCACGCCCGCCCGCGCGTCGGTCATCCGTCCGTCTGCCGTCCGCGTCGCCCAGCCCCTTTGCGCATCGGTCCTCCGTCCGTCGGCCGTTCGCTTGCCGCAACACCGTCGACGTCCCGCCCGCCCCTCCGCAGCGCATCGATCTCAGCGTGCGTGGATGTCCGTCTTCTCCGCGCGCGTGGTGGCGACCAGGGGAGTCTATCCGACGGGCGCGGCGCGGGGAGGGGAAGCGCGGCGGGCCGGGCGCGACGCGGGGAGGGAAGGCGCGACAGGCCGGGAGCAGGGCGTGTGCGCGTTGAAGAGAGGGAGGAAGAAGATGGATGACGTGGCAGCGTGGGGTCCACGGATTGGGAGGAAGCTATTGGGAGACTGCTAAAGCTGCACCTCCCAATATCCTCAAAAATCTATTGGGAGCCTCCCAATAGAGGATATTGGGAGGCAAATTATTGGGAGACTGCTGGAGTTGCTCTTACTGCCGGTGTCGATGTCAAGGAAGTACGGCTTCTCCTCCTTCTCGCCGATGTTCATGGTCACGTAGAAATGGCTGCAGAGCAACACAAAGATCAAAGGATCAAATCAAGCCATCAACATTTTTCAAGATTCAAATGAAGGGCAGCTCGAGCGAATGAGGAGGAGGCAGGGTATGTACCCATCTGGGTAGACGTTGCCGTCGAGCGTGAACACCATGGAGGAGGAAGAGGCGGACGGTAGGAGAGGAAGCAGGAGGAGGAGGCCGAGCACCGAGGCCCACCTGGCAGCCATGAGAGGCTCCTCTGAGGGAGCTCCTCTGTTTCTTGGGATGGCGAGCTGCAACGCAGACGGATGAGTGGTATTTATAGGCCTCTTGTCTACGGAGCTCTCCCCTACTGTGTTCATATAAACCATGCCTCGTTTTCCCTATTTTGTCCTTTTTGCTATATGGTTGCAGTACGAAGAAGTGCATGCAAGAACAAAGATAAATTTTGATGGGTTTCGGGATTCAAGTGGTTTTCACTTATCAAGTGCCTGTGTTGTTTTTCCCTTTTCTTTCTTTTTCGTCATACACACCCTTTGTGCAAGGCCCTCCTGTAATCATATATGCTCTTATGGTTTTCTAAATTAGTGGCTTTGAATATTCACCTGTTTTCTATTTTCCTAAATGAAATACACGAATTGTGATTATGGCACGAGGAAATCCAAACGGGGAGTGTTACGAGGAAATCCAAGTGAGGGGGAAACACTCTGATGTATGGCACCGCTCTTTCTGCAAGTCCGGTCCAACTGAATTATATTTGAAAATAAAAACACAAAAACACACTCTTACAGGTTGTCTACGAAGTTTATCTTTCTTGGCTGTAGTTTTAGGATGATGCCCATGGAAATAGTCTTACATTTCAGTGCATCTACCCAATTTGCAATTCTGCTATTGCACCCCGAATATAGTACTATCTCCAGATATAACTAAGTGTCTCGTCCTAACGTCAACAAAAGAAATCCTGAAGTAGCAGTTGCTTATGCACTAGGGCTAACCCTCGTACTATTTGTTTCGAAATGTCTGGCAGAAGTACACGGGAAATGGGAGGAAAGATAACTTCTCTAGAGAGTTGCACTTTCACAGTTTTAGTAGCATCTCTGAATTTCACATGGGTTTGGTACTCTTGCACCTCCCGGACTTATTGTAAGTTAAAACTATCTTGTGAAAACTCACAGGATGGCTCAAACTTTATTCAGAAAGAGAACACAAAAAATAATAGCATAAATATACATGCATATTGTTTCCTGCAGCATGAAGAAGTGCATGCAAGAACAAACATAAGAAAATATAGTATATTCGATTGCATAATCTGCACTTGTCAGTCTGGAAGGAACTGTAGATGGAAGTGAGGCTCAGAGCTTGTTTTATTCTTCAGAAACCTAGTACAATTTTAGCTGCCCATTTTCATAAATTTGGAAAAAGAAGCATTTTTTTATTAAGACATGTATGCTACACATAGCAACATGCCCCAAGTGATTATTTCATAAAGCCACAACATATATGCAGAAATTGTAAAAAAGGTTGTACTCATATTTGTACACATCATGCAAAAGATGGGAGTAAATTATGTACAGAGTTTTGCCTGTGGTCATTATGTTTCTAAAAAAAAAAAAACTGTGCTGTCTATGTGTATAGCATCCCTCTCTCTGCCTTCTATGCCAGCTGGGTCCCGCTAAGGATCAGGATAATAACACTCTTACTTACATGTCCACTATGAAGATACTTTCGTCCTTTCTACAGCTGTATAAAATTTGTCATTGGCTTGTTATTATTTTTTTTTACCGAAGTATCAAATTCGTGTCCGACCTGTTTGCATGCGTGCCCATCTTGGCAAAGCGCTGTGGGCCTATGGATGGCTAAAGTCAACAACCTTACATTTTTAATGCATGTACATATTTGCAATTCTGTCTATGCTCTACCTAATTCAGTAATAGTTCGCTTGTGAGAATGTGAACTAGCTACTACACCCTCCATTATCAGTTTTGAGATATAAGCCTTATCATCAATATGAAAAATGGAGGTACTTATCATCAATATGAAAATGGAGGTAGTAGGAGATAAAGATCGACCTCCTACAATCTGTTTTTGCTTTGTGATAAACCCTCGAACTGTGAGTGTTAGCCTTTCTTGGGTATAGTGGAAGCTGTACCTGGAAGTTTAGGAGGTGGATCCCAAATAAGAGCAATGGATTGGGACAAGGTGCATGTGTGCGAGTTCCACACATAATGGTAACTACCCGACCTAGACAAACCAAAAAGGTAGTTATTACACATGATGTACCAACGAACGCTGTTTCACTACTTATTCCTAGTGGGAAACATTCGCAATTGGAGTTATGAGAAAATCAGGAAAAGATTCTATGTTTTGTCTCCATTGTTTCAAATAAGCATTATTCTTTGTTACGTTTGCAGTGAGACAGTGAAGGAATATATAGTATATTTAGATCACAATATTGTCGATATGACTTTTTCAAGAAAAGGCTAACCCACACATGTGACCTGTACTCAATTCTGGAACTAATGCAAATATACTTTATCATATGTTTGCATATTGACATTTAGAAGATCTTTTCTTGGTTCTTTCAGTTCCTTTAGTTTTGTTTGTAGAAAACATTGTTTCTATTATTTCAATGATGACATTGCAAAGGCTTTTGACAGTGTGCGTTGGGAATACATGCTTGCAGGTTATGCAGCGACTTGGATTTGGTCTGCGACGGTGGGACAAGATTTCCTTAATCCGGTCCACCACCACATCCGATTTGTCTGCTGATGATGTCGCCCTCTTCATTCGTCCGGAGGCATCAGATTTATTCAACCTTCAACAGCTTCTCCGCCATTTTGGGGGAAGCCATAGATCAGAAGTCGTCTATCCCATACAATTTGACATGGTGGACCCGACACCGTTCTGGGATCTTTTCAAGCCAACCGATCCCAATGTCCTTGCAAATATCTTGGTCTCCCATTAAGGCTTGGTCGATTGGAGCGAGCTGAAGAACAAATTTTTTTTTTTTTTTTGATATGGGTAGACCCCACCCTTCGCTTATGCCGGGGGCCGACACGAGTGGCGCACACAGGCGCCAAGGCCAGCACACAGGCGCCAAGGCCAGCGCGGCATCGCAGGAGGCCGGGTGCGGGACGGGGGCTCGAACCCCCGCTGGCTTTGACGCACTCTCGCCTCTTACCACCAGGCCACTGGCCTGTCCGCAGCTGATGAACAATTGCCGATCGATAAGATTGGTGCTAAACTCCCTGGGTGGAAAGGACCGTTACTCAATAAGGCAGACAGACTTGCAGTGACCAATTCAGTTCCTCTCCTCCATTCCAACATATCACATGACGGTGTGCCTAGCAACCACTCTTTGTTGATTCTTTTCCAATTTACCATCGCCGTAACTTCCTGTGCACAGGCTCGGATGATGCAAAACGTGGCAGCTGTATGGTCTATTGGAAAAGAATCATGCATCCGAAGAAGTTTGGGGGCCTCGGAGTACAAGAATTGGGTAATTTCAAGTTTTCAACTTGTTCCAAACCTTGTGTCCGGACTCCGGAGCACTCAGACTTCGGGGGCAGTGGTACAGATGGATAGGCCCAGCCAAACCTTGGTCGGACATGCACATACCTTCAAGTAAGATAGAGAAGGACCCGTTCCGGCTCTGCACTTCTATTTCAGTGAGCAACGGCGAGCTCACCTCCGTCTGGCACGACTGCTGGATAAATGGCCAGGCACCCAAGGATACTGCGCTGGCATTATTAAAGCGAGTATACCGCAAAAATCAGACTGTTGCAGGATCTCCCAGGGAAGCGTTGGATTGGATGCGAGGCCTGAAACGAAGGATCTCAACACAAAGCGGATTTGGTGCACCAATAGATTTCAAAATAACGGCACACCTTGTCTGCGGAACTGCCCTGGTTTTTTTTTTTTTTTTTTTTTTTTTTTTTTTTTTTTTTTTTTTTTTTTTTTGAGAATCTGCGGAACTGCCCTGGTACCATGGGTAAGGAGAGCCACCTCCCAAACCATGGTTAATATCTATAGGCTTGGCCCATATAAATCCAACATGCCTGTCCTAGGTGCTGCATGTTAGTATAGACAAATGATAACAGTATTTCTCCTACCGTCAAGGGTGAAGCTCGAGCATTGCTAATCGGGAATTCCGTTCGGCTGCTGTTGATCAAAGCAACAAACAAGCCGGCCTCCAAAGATTTCTACGTGAAACTTCTACACTTGCACAAGAACCGGATTTTGCTTCAACACAAACTCAAAAAAATGGATTGTAAAAACAACAAATCATGGAGGAAAGAAAAGAGGGAGGGAAAAAAAAAATAACATTGCAGTTAACGTGCTTGTCAATCGAAGCGTTAGATTGGTTACGGTCACAGACAGATGATAACGAGAAAAGTCAAGGACGTCTTCTTTCGAAAATAATTTCCCATTTATCATAATTAAGGATCCTTTTGCCAAATGAATTCTGATATTATTGAAGTGTGTAGCAAAGTGTTAGTATGGTCGAAGGAGAAAGTCAACTTTGAGCCAAGCATCGTTCCAATTGTAGACGTGGATTGCCTTGACATCCTCTGCGTCCTCGCAATCCCATCTGCGCCAGCCGCTTTGCTGCCAAAACACTAGGAGCCGTGAGAGACTTCCCCAGTGCACAACGTATTCTGCTTGGTCCTTGCTGATGAAGGTCTCCTCCTCCCAGCGTACACTGAACACAAAACGGATCACCTGGAACCGCATGGCTTCGGAAATCATCACCACGAACCTGACCATCGCATCTTTGAGTTGTGCTTTGGTGGTTCTTGCACGGTTGTACCTTGAAAGTGTAGTGACGGCTTGGATGGCAGATTGCTTTCCCAGAGGAACCGTGTAAAGCATCGCGTGACCTCCATCGATGAGCTCGCCATAGTTCTCTCCGATCGGCAAGGTCTCGCTGCCTGGTAAGCCTTTGCAATACTTAAGGATGTACCACTTGTTGTTTCTATCCGCGAAGCCGAGAAGGTAGAGATCGTCCTCGGCTATCGCTAAGGTAGCCCTCTCCTCTCCGAAGGTGATATTGACCATGATCCATTTCAACGGCGGGGCAAGAGGGAACTGGCGTCGCTTCCCAAGGACAAATCTCCCGCGGACATCGGTTGGTTTGTATGGTGGAACGCTCGGCTTGGCCAGCAGTTTCCGTAGCGTGGCGGAGAAGCTAAGGTAGGTCTCGGTCCCAAGGTCGAAAGGAACTTGGACAGAGTCAATAGCTTGGGCTGGTGGCGCAGAGCCGTTTAGTAGTAAAAGAGAAACAAGGAGAAGCAGCAGGAAGCACAAATTCATGGTGCTAGCTAGCCTATTGGTTGGTTCTAGGAGCGAGACTCTTTGTGTACATGTTTGCGTATATTTATATAGTAGAGGCCCCCAATCTGTCTAGCCGCATGGAGATCAAATCAAATCCGGAGAGCAAATTAATTAAAATATGTACAAATCACGCAATATTATGATGATGATTCTTTTCATTGATTGTTGGCGTTCACAAATCACGCGATCGATGATCCTTTCCTTTCCTTGATTGGACGGGATCATCATCAGCCAGCGTATATGAGAAGGGGGACCTTTATATATAGCAAATCAAATCAAGGAGGGATCAATTAGATGCCATATGAGGTACTACGTACCTCCGTTTGAAAGGAGATGCCATTCTGGATATGCAGCTAGACAGAATGGGCGCGTTCGGCATGCGGCAAAGCAGCCGGCGGCTGCTGCTGCTGCTGCTACACCTCCTCACATTTGCTACAGTGCCAGATTCCTCCGCTACAGTGTTCCCTCTCACTATTCAAACTGCAACTGCAACTGCATCCTCCAACCGAACACCCCGATTAATGTGTGTCTACGTGCATAGCCAGAATGCATGATAACCATTTTCAAATGGAGGCGCAGTATTTATTTATAACGGGCTATTATAGGAAGGAAGATAATAAGTAGTAATTAATAAAGCTGGAAGGCATATGCAAGCTGTTGTTTGATGAGGAATCATATTATTCCATTTAATCGTGGCCATGCATCAATAATCATCGCCTATCTGGTCCCATCCTGTCCATGACGATCGATCCATGGCAGGAGACAGACAGGTTGTATGCGTAACATAAGAACCTTCCACGTTTGTTCAGGACGAGGCCGAGGCCGGAGGCAACAATAGACGCCTCATCTCCAGAGCCCAACCAAGAGATCCATGCATCCATGGAGCTGCTCCCAGACGACTTGCTCGCCAACGTCCTCCGCCGCCTCCCGCCTCGCAGCCTCGCCGCGTCGCGCTGCGTCCTCAAGCACTGGCGCGCCATCATCGACGCCCGGCGCCTGCTGCGCGCCGACCTCCTCCCTCTCCGCCTCGACGGCTTCTTCTGCCTCGCGGACCAGCCGGGCCCCAGAACATACTTCTTCGCGCGCCCCTCCGCCGGGCGCCGGATCGGCGGCCGCCTCGACTTCCTCGACGACGACCGCGACCTCAAGATCCTGGATCACTGCAACGGCCTCCTCCTGCTTTGGCAGCGGGTGGTTAACCCCGCCACGCGGCAATGGGTGCGCTTGCCTCCCTTCCCGCAGCCATGCGCCGGGATGGAGGATTTCTACGAGCGCCGTTTCCTTGCGTACGATCCCGTCGTGTCGCCGCACTATGAGGTAGTTTCTGTCCCCTTCGTCCCGCGCAGCTGGCTAGGCGGCGTCACCAAATGCAAGCTCGAGTCGGAATGGCCCATGTCTTCGTACACAGCTCACGTTTTCTCGTCGAGGAAATGGAGGTGGGAGGAGAGATCATTTGTCAGGGAAGCTGGCGAGGCTGCCGGGACCATAGCTAGCATGCGGTCTGATTGGACGACGAGGTTCCGTCACGCTGTCTATTTGCGGGGAACACTCTACGTGCACTGCCAAAACGACTTTGTTATGAGGTATCCATTCACTTCTTCTACATATATATGATGATTGTTTTATTTCGAATTTGATTTACCATTAACAAATTTTATTGTCAAATCTATCGAATGATTTAATTTGTTTGAGCACTGCACAATATGTTTTGCAACGAATAAACGACAAAATTAAGGGACAATGGAGCCGTTTCCAAAATTAAAATTACTCCCTCTGTGATTTTCTAATATGCTTTTCACTAATCTGTTGTTTGCAGAATCACCTTGTCGAATTACAAGTACCAAATGATCAAATCGCCGGCTGAGAATCAATTTTTTTACCACAGTGCTGTTAACTTGGGAAAATCAGAGAAAGGGGTGTACTCTGCATTACTTTGGGAAGATAATGGACAGCCCCAGTGTCGAGTTTGGTTGCTTAACGAATCATGTGCTCAAATGGAGTGGGTTATGAAGAGTGACATCAGCCTACGAGCGGTAGTTGAGAATTTTCCGTATGATGATGAAAGGTACAGCAGGCCATGGATCGTTAACTACCACAAGGATTTGAACAAAGCGCAAGAAGAAGATGAAGTTGAATGGGATTTTGACAGTGGTACCATCCTTCATGAAACCAAAGATAAGGACGCTACATGTGACGACGACGTGGTTTTCCTTGGATTTCATCCTTACAAAGAGATTGCCTTCTTTTTAGTATCACATTCAAGAGCAGTATCTTACCATTTGAATAGCTCAAAGGTCCAAGAGATGGGCATCTTAAATGAGCAGCCCATAGCAAAGTCATTTCCATACACATCATGTGGGATGGGGGAGTTATTTGAAAGCATTTAGCTTATCAAATTAAGGCTGTCAAGGGCCATATGTTCCATCCCTTGAAATTCTTTCCAAGCTCCATCACTGTCCATCAACATGTTTAAATAAGTGATTTCCTACTGAATAATATTTTAATTTTTCATTGTTTTGTCTTCATGTCGTGCTTTCATTTTTGTACCTTTGTTCGGCTCTTTTGTTTTTAACTTAGACGTGAATAGGCTTAATTCTTCAAAGGTGAAGAAGTAAAATTATATTCCTCGCAAAAAAGAAGAAGAATTATATATATGTGATGATTCGTCATCCAACGTACTACTCCCTCTGTTTTTTATTTCTTGACGTTAGGACAACTGAATTAGTTTAATATTACAAAGGTTGTGTTAACGACAACAAATAGAAAGCAGAGGGAGTATGTGTTTGCGGCGTTTGGGATTTTGGCTAGATGGTTGAACAAGAATTGCCATACTTAATTACCTTGCATGTTCATGGTGTATAACGACATTATCACCATTTCCATCCCTTCTCACGATAACATTATCACACGGAAGTAAACATGGTCACTTCAATTCAGTCACGGTTTGGATGGAAACCGGTCTAAAGCCAGCTAACCCCTTTTGTGCTGTGATTGAACAGTAACAAAGTAACAATGAAGAATCACTGTTCATGCGTGGTTCAAAATCAGTCCCGCCGGTTTCAACAGGTTCAATCTGAAACCGGAATGAACATCCCTACTAGTCACTAGGCACTGGTTGGCGAATCTAACAAGCAATTGCACAATCGCCAATGGGGCAAACACACTTGTACATGTGGCAGCAACCATTTCAACCTTACAAATATAGACTGATAAAATATAGACAGTTAATAATGCAGAATCTAACATACAAGCAAAAGAGCATCGGAGAGAGATGTTAGGCAAATCGCTTGTGAGAGCAGAGTGAGTTTCCTGGTGGGCCAATGTATGGGAACAATCAAGGCGGCCATAACAAACATATCTATGGACAGTGGCACAGACATTCAGCAATCAGCATGCTGCCGAAAAAGTCAGATTAGACGTCAAGTGTGTCAGAGCAGGTAAGCTGAGAAGCTCCTCAACCCACCCGACGCACACCCCAAACATTCAGAAATTGATTCTCGAATATACATATTTTTTTTGAGCGATTCTCGAATATACATATGTAGTGCCACATATCAACCGAATAAAATTGATGTTTCAGAAGGCCCAAACATAGTATATCAGCAAAAAGGTATACAAGTGACAGTATCGTACTAGCTCATACCATCACCCTACCCGTTCTCGTCAATATCTCTACTTTGAATACTACGGTCCAAAAAAATGCACTGAATTGGCACGTCAGGCTTTGCAATTCCCAAACACGCGGGAAACGAAATAACCACGCGATCGAATAACTGATTTCGAGAAGAAGAGAAGATGAAAGGAAGGCAGGGGCGTCACCTGCGCGTCAAGTGCTGCGTGATGAAAAGATGTTGGAACGAGGGTAGGAGATGGGAAAAGATGTGAGGGCCTCCAATGCAAGTAGATAGGTAACTAACTAAGTACTCAAGTAGGGCCTAGTGCTGGAGCTGGTGCTTCAACGACAGCACGCGGCGAGGCCAAGTACCTAAGTACTCTCTCCAATATCAAAAAAGCTGTCATTTTAATATTATTCTAAGTCAGACATTTTAAACTTTGACTGTAAATAATTTTTATGTGTTAAGTTTAGAAATATAAAAATGACATGAGTAGATTCGTATTGAAATATAATTTCATAAATGTATATTTTATTAATATTTTATATCGAAAAGTATTAGTCAAAGATATGTTTTTAAGACCGTGTCAATGTCCAAAACGACAGCTTTTTTGATACTGGAGGGAGTATTACAGTGCCGACTTCTGCACAGATGACAACGGTGGCCCATGCCACAATCACCGCCATATTAGGAGGGGCCGGTTTGACAGTAATTATGTATTAGAGATTTATTAGTGTATAGGTAACTAATATCTTAGTGTTTTATTTGCATAAATAGCCAATTTATCAGTGTCAGATCAATTTATTTTATGAGAGTTGGGAGGGGGGGGGGGGGGGGGGGGGGGGGGGGGCATGACCCCCTTTGGCGGTAGTGATGTGGGCAGCGGCTAGTGTTATTGGGCACCTCTTCTTGTCTTCCACCGCACTTCTTGGAAAAGTCCCACATAATGTGCATTGTCAAAGGAGAAATTGCGAAGTTGCCGTCCTCGGCGACACTGCAGGGCAGAGGCACTGTGTTCCTGCTCTGCCGTAACATTTTGCGGATCGATCGTCATCTTGACCCACGTGCAGCAGGAACGTGCAGCAACAAACATGTTTGCTTTGCAGTTGAGCACCAACTCAGACGCTAGGACTGTGGAGTTGCAGCGTGATCCTCCTCCTCCTGTATATATAGAAAAAGGAGAGTAAGTATTTGGATGATTAATTGTATCTCAATAAAAACAAGTATATGATCTGTATATTTGCAATGTCAAATAAAAAATTGATTAAGTACTTAGCCATTGTTTTTTTTCTATTCGACTTGAATGGCCGCAATAGTCAGATTATCATAAACTGAATTCACAACGAGATGAGATGATCTGACAGTTGGTCCGTACGTATCTGCAATGGGCTGGGAACGGACAGCGAGGGAAAGTGATGCCCGGTGTTGGATGACATAGACAGTCGGGGAAGAGTACGTGACTTGCATGCAAATTGAAAAACAACGTTAGTTGTTGAAACAATCCATCTATTGGTGTTATTATTAGAAAATAGAAAGATCAGAATGTGTAATGGGAAAAGCTATAGGCCATTTGTTCTTAAAAAAAAAGCTATAGGCCATTGTAAACTGTGTTCAGCGCGGCGCGAAAAGATGGGGGAGTTATTTGAAAGAATTTAGCTTACATCAAATTAAGGTTATCAGGGCCTACGCCCCCCCCCTTGATATTCTTTCCAAGCTCCATCACTGTCTATCAACATGTTTAAATAAGTGATTCCTACTAAATAATATTTTAATTTTCATTTGTTTTTCTCTTCATGTCATGCTTTCATTTTGTACCTTTGTTTGATATGGCTCTTGTGTTGTGAGCGAAGTGATTTAGACGTGAATAGGCTTAATTCTTCAAGGGTGAAGAAGTAAACTATATATGTAATTCGTCATCCACCGTAGTCGCTCCGTTTTTATTTCTTGACGCTAGGACACCCGAATTAGTGTAAAATTACACTAACTAGGTTGTCTTAACGACAACAAATAGAAAACAGAGGGAGTATGTGTTTGCGTTTGGGATTTTGAACAAGAATAGCTATGCTTAATTACCTTGCATGTTCATGGCGCGTTTAACATTATCATCACTTCCATCTCTTCTCACGATAACATTATCACCCGGAAGTAACACATGGTTTTTTTTTTTTTTCGCGAACGTATGCCTGAGCACATGTTTCATTAAGAGGAAAAGCAAATAATACAAATCTTTTTGCATGCCCTGGAACGGAGAGCGGCACGTACTACAACGTCATGCGGACTGCTCGTGAAGAACAAGCGACGGATACCCACCCTGCCAGCGCCCAAACTCATTTCGAGAAGGAGAGAGGATGAGAGGAAGGCAGGGGCGCCGTCATCTGCGCGTAAGTGAATGCGTGATGACGCGGCCCGCCCACTCGCCCTTGCTACCCGGGTAGCCTACCCCTTCCCTGCCCTGGACGTGGGTTTTGCAGGGGGTGGGGAAGAACGGGAACGGGAAGGGAGAGGGAGGGACCAAGTCAGGACGTTTTTCCTTTTTGGAGCCGGTTTTCGCTCTTCATATCTCTCTGGGTCCGGTAGCCCACAACTGCAGGTTCCAATACGAATACGATGCCACCTTACTACCTTAGTTTTTACGCTGTTCTAGTCCAAATAACATTTTCCCCTCACCTATAGAATATGCACATATCTTATCTTTATGAACTGGTTATAGGCCATAATTTCGTGTAAAATGGAATTGAATTTCTCGTAATTTTTTGGACACAAAGTCAGTTATAACTAATTGCACAGCCAAAAAAAAAAGAGTATAACTAATTGCAATATTCTTGACACAACGAGTCTACGAAACAATAAAGTTCACGTACCTGAATTTGTAAACACACAAAAACAACCACTACGAAGTGCCAAAATTAATATGGCAAGAGGCAGAGCATGCATGACCCCTCCAGAGCTTACATGCATGATTCAGAGAGCTGCACCAAAGACTTTTTTTTTACCTGAGTTTCACCAAAGACTTGAGAGAGGATCTGAATGAAAAGGAGCATATCGATCCCCAAATAAGTCTATCGCAAAAGCTATACACATTCACTGATAACTGGGGCCACAAGTCCACAAGAAACCAGCTTTTACGAGCACGTGAGGGAAAGCAGCCTCACATTCCCTATCCCTGGAATCCCACATGACTGACGCTAGTACAAGTATAGTAGAATTACTTCATTTGTTCCAAATGATAAGTTTAGTAAAAAATCGAGCATTTTAAACTTTGACTAGCAATATGAACAAACATTAATTATTTTAAATATAAACAGCTGAATAGTATGATAGTATGTTTTAAGATGAATGCAACAACATTATTTGCACATAATCAAATATTATAAATGTTTCTATTACTAATAATCAATGTTGAGGAAGTTTGACTTTCACCAGACCAAGAAATGCTTATATATTGGGACAAGGGTAGGAGATGGGAAAAGATGTGAGGGCCTCCAATGCAAGTAGGATTATTTCTTTTGCTTTTTCTTTTTCTTTAAAAGCAAGTACACCATAGCACCAGAGTCATGCAGCTCCAAGGAAATTCACCCAAACCTATAAAAAAACTGTTATTTGCCATGCTGCTAATCCATCGCATAAGCTTGCCGACCCCGGTGAGTTTAACGGTTGGCTTTGCCCTTGGCGTGCACGCTCGTTTATCTTCATTTCACGACTGATAAAAGGACCTTTCATTGTCTTCATTGTGCAACATGCATATGTATGTTTATAACACATATATTTTGCAAATTGCCGAGGATGATGATTTCCAACAAAGTAACTTGAGATCATTTCCTTACAAGAATTTCGCCTTTAACATGTTGCAATTTACTAAGAAATTTTGTGTTATAGTGTTGTCATGTGTACGGATGCTCTACGTTTCTTGACGAAAGAGAGAGAGAATACAGGAACTTCCTAAAGTTTGAGTACCTTTTTCTAGTTAATTAACGGAACAATCGATACAGGTTATTCCAGCTCGATCGGGCCCGGCCACAGCCTATCACAACAAAGGCTACTCGGTCACTGACAGCAAGGGCAGCGCATAGCCAATGCTTTTACGA